>CM035408.1:30291191-30453691 GCA_020310875.1 Ceratopteris richardii | reverse complement strand
GTCCTTAGCAAGCCTAAGCATATTGTTCATCTCTTCCAAGAAGTCCTTTGCAACTTGAACTTTCTCATTCTATAATCCTACTGCATAAGGAGCTCTTGGTTGAAACCCATACATAAGCATAAATGGACTATGCCCACTAGAAGAGTGCTTGGCACTATTATATGCAAACTCTACTATAGGTAAGTACTCTTCCCAATTAGTTTGCCTTTCATTCACATATGCTCAAAGCATATCCTCTACGATTTGGTTAACCCTGTCTATTTGCTCATCCATCTGTGGATGCTTGGCCGTGCTCATGCTAAGTTTCGTGTTCAATGTTTTGAAGACTGCTCTCCAAAAGTGGCTAGTAAACATCCTATCCCGATCAGAAACTATGTCTAAGGAAGACCATATAACTGTTATAGGTTCTCTACAAAAAGTCTAGCTAGCTCAGGTGTCTTCACTGTAGTACATGTCAGATTAAACCTAGCCATTTTGTTTAACCTATCCACAATTACCCAGACTGAGTCGTGCCCTCTCTATGTCTTAGGTAATCTGACTATAAAGTCCATGGAGATACTCTCCCACTTCCCATTAGGAATTTCCAATGGGTGGAGTAGTCCTCCAATCCTTAACCTTTTAGCTTTATTAACATGGTATTTAGTGCACTTAAGCACATACTCTAGGACATCCTTATGAAGTCCAAGCCAGTAAAACTACCTCTTGATGAGATCATAAGTCTTGTTAACTCTTGGGTGTTGTACACTAGGTGTGTCATGACACTCATAAAAAAGATGTCGTCTCATCTCAGAATCTCTAGAGACACACAACTTACCTTTATATAACGGATATCCATCATGCACACTATAATTCTTCCACTTGAATCCCTCTTGAGTACCCATCGATACTCCATCCTCATTGGAAACCCATATATCACGATCCCCATTCTCTATGGCTTCCTAAATCTTGGAATATGCAGGATCAAGCCTACATTGTCCTCTAATGGACTCAAGTAGCTCACTAGTGATCTAATTAAAACTCAGTCCATTGAGCATAGACATATGGCTAAGTGAATCAACCACTACATTAAACTTTCCCTTCCTATACCTAAGCTCATAACAAACTCCTAAAGGGTCTTTGCCCATTGGGCCTTTCAACCTTTAAGGTTTGTTTGATTAGAAATCCACTTAATGTTCTCTTGATCAAACACTATCGTGACTTTGGCACCATATAAATAATGATGCCACTTCTTCAAAGCATGGACAATTGCATAGAACTCCTTCTCATAGAGAAAGTAATTCTTTTGAGCCGGTTCTAGTTTCTTACTCTCAAAAGCTACTGGTCGACCATCTTGAACTAAAACCACTCTAATGGCAAAATCACTCACGTCACTCTCAACCACAAAGGGTTTGTTGGGATCTACTATATGTAAAAGTGGAGTTGTAGCAATTGCTACTTTCAATTTCTCCATACTTTGCTTCTGTTCGTCTCCCCAATGAAAGGCTTTCCCTTTCCCTTTAAGCTACTCTATCATAGGAACAACAAATTTGGCATAATTCATAATGAATCTTCGATAGAAACCTGATAAACCTAGGAAGATCTATAACTCTTCTAGGTTCCTTGGATGTGGCCATTCCATAATAGCCCTTACTTTTGCAGGATCCATTTAGATTCTATTCTAGGAGACTATATGCCCAAGGTATCTAACCTCTGTTTTGAAAAATTCACACTTTGACTCTTTAGCAAAGAGTGATTTTTCCCTCAGCACTTGAAATACGTTTGTTGAGTGTTCTAAGTGCTCCTAATCTGATGCACTAAAGATCAGAATTTCATCTAGGAATTCTACCACAAAATGTCCTAGATAAGGCCGTAATACTCTGTTCATGAGCTTCATGAAAGTGGCAGGACCAAAAGTCTTGAATGCAGTCTTAGGGGCATCCTTTGCACTGATTCTAATCTGATGATATCTTGATCTAAGGTCAAGCTTGATGAAATACCTAGCTTGGTGTAACTGATTAAATAGGTCTTCCAATCTTGGCATTGGAAACCTATTTTTGATAGTTACCTTATTAAGTGCTCTATAAGCTATGCATAATCTCATAGGGCCGTACTCTTTCTTCTTAACTAGGAGCATTGGCGATGCCCAAGGTGAGTTACTAGTTCTAATGAATCCCTTATCTAAATAATCATGTAGTCGCCTCTCAACCTCCTGATGCTGCGAAACACTAAGCCTATAAGGTGGCTTACAAATAGGGTAAATGTTAGTAACTACCTCAATAGCATGGCCAATGTCCCCTCTCTTAGGTGGTAGCCCTTTAGGTAAGTCAGTGGGAAAAACATCTCTAAACTCAAACATAAGATCTTTAAAAAGTTTAACCACACACTCTTGCAAGAAAGAATAGTAAAAAGTCATGTCCATATTTACATTCCTAGCATGAAAATATACATCACATGAAATGTATGTACAATGCTCAAAGTCCTAACTATACAATAAAAAGATCTCCTGTACATGCTGAAAATGAGAAAGAATATACAACTCTAAAGATGAAATGAGAGGAGCACTAGGTACATCTCTCTCTCTCTCTCCGTGTATACAAAATTTACTTCCATTTCTTTCAAACTAAAGTGTGTTGTTTTGATAGTTGTGTTTAAGTGTGTCTCCCAACCCCCATAGCCACTCTCTTCCTAACACAAGATCTGTCCTATCCATATTCATAATTTGGAAGTCCATGTGATCTGTATACTCCTGCATCTTGAATTCCAAATTGGATACCATAGTATCCCATATCCTCTTGTCTTCCCCTTGCATCATAGCTACTATGTATTTATGTGCACTGGGTTTTGCGAAATCTTAATCTTTTTACCAGAGCATAGTTTATAAAGTTATGAGTGGCAGAGTCATCTATCATGACTTGCACCCTGGTCCCGTATACACTACCATGAAGTTTAACCAAGTCATGTGGTCCAAACTGTGGTGACCACAATGACTGAGTCAAACAACAGGTGTGCTCTATATCCTTGTGCATCACCTCCACTCCCTTGCAACTAGAGCTGCCATGAATAGGAAGGATCTACACTAGGTGGACTTCCTTTTTGCCCTTTTCAAGGGCCGTACTACTCTCTCATCCTCTCTTCTTTTCTTCCCCCTTCTTGAGTGGACAATACCACTGTGAATGGCTAGGAGACAAACGCCTAAAGCATAGGTTCTCTCTTTTCACCCTCTCAAACTATTTTGTAGGTAACCTAGGCCCTTGTGATCTTTGTTTTTTGATGAAAATTTTGTTTTTTCCCAATGGAAACTTCTTCTTGAACTTAGTCCTGCTAAGAGGCTTGAGGGGCTGATCCGTCTCCATAGGAGGGGCTGATCTGTCTCCATAGGAGTGTATTGAGGACGGTTATGGTCCTCATAGATCATGGCATACTTGATCGCCTCCTCAAATGTCTTAGGTGCATTCCTTCTTACCTCTCTCTTCATTGCTTTATCTAAGCCTCTAACAAACCCTCTAGTTTGTTTGGACATCATCTAAGCCCTTAAGTTTCAAAATGATCTCCCTATAGTGGGATATGTAGAGCCTCAAATGCCTACCTCTCTGGGTGATCCTATCCCACTCATCCTAGTTCCTTTCCTCCTCATTCTCAAGAAACTCTTTTAGGAAAAGAGTTTCAAACTGAGCCCAATTTGTAGGGATAGAGTTCACCTCCTTCAGACTCATCCACCGCTTATAAACATGTGGGCCAAGTGAGAGATTTGCCTCTAGCACACGATACTCTGGTGGGGTTCCCTTCAGTTGATGCAAATCATGCCACTTTTGTAAAAAAGTGTAGATTGCATCCCTATTTCTATCTTGGTCATCGCCCCTAAAGGTAGGTGGCTTCAAGTTTTTCTCGAGGGGAGCTTCCCTAGGTCTCTCTCCATTGTGCTTACTAGGAAAAGAAGGATCTTTCCTAGTCATCTCTAGAGGAAGAGTAGGAGTTTCTCTTTCCTTCGTAGCTAGGAAAGAGGTGACATGTGTCTCAAGTGAGACCATTTGAGACTTAAGCTACTGAATGAGAGATGTGATGCTACCTATGTCTCTCTCTAGCCTAAGGGTTTGTTCCTTTCAGTTTGCAAATTGGTCATTGAGTAACAAACTCACCTAAAAGTTCCTCATAGGTATATTCTTTTTGTTGAGGCTCTTTTCCCTCTAGATTCCCTCTACTTCGTGCTCAATTTCTACCTCTTCCATCCTAAGGTCAAGATCCTCTAGTTGTCCTTTAGTGGAGAAGTGTGTTCTACTATTTTTTTCCCTTTAGAATCCATGTTTCACTCCCCTTGTTTACTAACTAGAGTATGTGAAAAGAATGGAAGTAAACATCAAATATGCAAGAAGAAGAGAAATATATCACAAGAGCACTTCCATGGTACAAAATGAAGCCGCAGAAGCAAAATCCAAGCGATCTTTGAACCCTGAAGGCACTGATCTTCAATCCTTTTCAGGCCCAAATGAAAATTTGAAATGTCCGGTTGGCCCGAGGAGGTTCTGGTCACCAAAAACCAACAAGAACGATGTCAAAATCATGTAGCAATAGCCTCAATTGGGCAAACTTAGTCAAAGTGAAGCACTTCTGAATTTTGAGAATCCGTTCCAGTCCAAAAGATGTAGTCCAAGCCTTGTAGTTCAAAGATACGAAGTTATCCCAAGTGAAAAAAGGTTGATTTGGATGCCAAATGATGAAAAACTATGCCCGGGAGTGGTCGCCTAGTTCCTATTGAAGTGCTACAGAGGGATCTTGGTTGACCAAACCTTGTCCAAATCAAACAGTGATTGTTTTTTAAGAAAGCTTATGTGTAGCTTCGTAACGTGATAAAGATTTCTAAAATCGGACGTCGTATCACTAAGCTATGGTGCCAAGAATATGAGTATGTCAAAAGTAGAATGTGGGAAAGATAATCTTCATGAAGTAGTGACTTTGAGAGCTCAAAACTGAGAACTTGGAGCCTTCTTGAATATTCTAATGTTCGATATCCCAAGTCCACATCCCATAATACATGTTTGCATAATTATTTTTCCAAGTTCTTGATCCAAACGATGGATTTTCTCTCCCCAAGTTTGAGAAAAAACTCAAACTGAAATGGCTTTAGTTTACCTCCTTCCCAAAAGCTCTTTCCCAATTCATGAGCAGCAATCCTGGATGTCCATTTTATCTCACATATGGGATTGCAATTGCCAAAGTCAGCTATATAAGGGAGAGCTTCATCTTCATTCTTTCATCCTAGAGAAGGGGCTGAGGGAACAACTCCCTCCTCCACTTGAGGGGCGGTGGCTACTATCCTCACGTATCACCGGTCAGGCTCCTTCGTGGGCTTAGTGTCCGTCATTGTATGTACCTACTGTCCAGCTCCTTGGTGGGCTTGGTGGCTGTCGTTCTACGCTTGTTGAGGCCTTGATTCACATGTTATACCTGCTCTGATACCAGTGTGGCATTCCCAATGAAGCCCCTTACTTTTGTCAGTTTTCAGGCATGAGTTTTCAAACGAATTTGCACAGAGATCTCATAATGCCTCTACCGCCCAACCACGTGGTGTTTTCTTCTATAGAATCCCTCCTTCAGAAATTCACCAAAGTGGCTTCTTACATGATTCCCACATGGCACTCATGTGTATGCTATATGTGCCTTCTAGAGATTCGTTTGATGCATATGATAGCTTGTTGGAAAGCTCTACTCTTCTAGTTTCAACCTAAAAAGTTTCATGGAGAAATAATACTTGAGCTAGGAGAAATTAGCAAAATACTGAAGGTATGTCATTTCGGTGACTAGGAATTTTTGTAGAAGCAAAGTTCTCACTTTAGGCTATCCTTTCTCAAAGTTTGGAGTGGCAATGAGTTAATGGTGACCATAGAGGTGTTCTAGTGTCACATTAATTCATTTCTTGTGGTGTTTCATACATCAAGAAGTGGTATCAGAGCAGAAAGATTCTCGAGAGCAAAAGACGACAAAGGTACGAGAAGTTTTGTAAAGTTTTCCATTAAAGTTTGAAAGGTGAAGCATTTGAAGACACAAGGCATCAAAAGGCTACTTCAAAAGTATCCTCATACACAAAGAACTTCAAAAGGTATTATCCTTTATCCTTTAAGCTCACAGGTTGCAGCAGAAGGAAAGGAGTATGGCAGATCATATCTCCATTGACAAACTGGACAGAGATAATTACCCCGCATGGGTAATGAGAATGGAAGCCTTACTTATGAGTAAGGATCTCATGATATATGTTACAGGTGAAGAAGGGAAGCCAGTATTTGAAGATGAAAGCCGACCAAAGAAAGAAGAACTTGATGCTTTAAAGCATTGGCAGAAGAAGGATGCAAGTGCAAAAGCTTACATCTACAATACAATCTCTGATCATTTGCTACCACACATCAGAGGATTGGAATCATCTGAAGATATATGGAATGCATTGGAGTATCATTTCCAAAGTACTTCTAAAGCACGGAAAGCAAGTCTATGGTCAGAGTTTACAACATTCAAGAAGAAGCCAAGTCAAACCATTAGTGATTATGTCACTAAGATGAAGGATCTAGCAGATAGTCTTGGATCAAGATGTTGAAGATCACAGATTGATTGCTCAACTACTTGCAGGTTTGAGAGGGGATGAAAGGTGGAAACCTTTTGTCTTATCAACAGAACTTTCATTAAATCATTATGTTCCAGATTTGAACCAGTTGCTTGGTTTGATGCTCACATATGAGCAAGACCTGAAGGGAGATGGAGATAAAGGACAAAGTTCTGCAATGTACATGAAGAACAAGAAGAAAGGAGATAAAGGTAAAGCAAAGGATGAAGAGAAGTCTAGTTCTCAAGCTTATTATGCAAGAGGTAAAGGCACTCGCAGAGGAAGAGCAAGAGGCTTTGGAAGAGGAAGAGGTAATCAAAATAACAACAAGAAGGCTTGCTGGATCTGTGGATTGAGTAATCATTTGGCTCATGACTGTTGGCACAATCAACAAGGATCAAATCAGAATCAAAACAACAATAGCAGAGGTCGAGGTGGAAGATATCAAAGTAATTTTCAAAGAGGTAGACAAAGTCAAAGAGGAGGCTATGGTAGAGGTGGAGGGAGAAGTTGGGGACAGAATCAGTCCTACAACACCACCTACTACAACTATGCAAATGACACACAGAATGAAAGTCATACATCATTGATGATGAATTCAATCAGCCCATTTTGGCCACTATTGGCTAAGTGCACAACTTGGGCCTCATGACGCCCAATTGGGCCACCACCAGCTAGGTGCCCAACTTGGGCTTCCTGGTGCCCAATATGAGTGAGGTGCCTAATTTGGGCCTCATGGTGCCCAATTTTTGCTTCTTCCTCTAGTTTCTTGCGATTACATATCTTACTCTTTTCCATACTGTTCAAGTGAAAAACATCAATTTTTTCCTCTTTCTGGCCTCCTTAGGCTGCTTCTATAAAATCCTCATTTACTTCACATATCTCCACTGTGCAGCATTCTGCACTCCCCATCATCCAATTTAATAGGGTATCATCTTCAGAAGGAATTACCTGAGTGTCCATTGTATACCCAATAGCCTTGTCCAAATGTATCTGTAATTGATTGTTAGTACATGTGGAAATCCATAACTTGTTCTTTCCCCAATCCTGTAGAGCCTTTGCTTGCCTTAGCCAAGGCCTTCCCAAGAGTAGAGGGTATGAGGTCTCCTGTGGCAGGGCAATAACAAAAAAGTCTAGAACAAAGTGACAACCCTGCACTATCATAAGTACCTTTTTAACAATGCCAAGTGGTGCAACCCGACGTTGATATGCTAATGTAACTGTGAAGGGTGCTGCCTTCGTGGGATTCAATTTTAGTTTCTTCATGGTGAAATCTGGCATCAAATTGATGCCAGAACCTCCATCTATGATAACACCTGTGAGAGCTTCATCCTTTATAAAAATAGATAATCTTGAGCTCTGATAGTCAGCCAGGGGTGCAGGGGGAAAGTCAACCATAAAACCATCTATGCTAGGAGGTGGGCACAAGCATGCAGTGTATAATCTTCAACAAATCACTTCTTACTTTTGAATCCATCTTTATGAGTTGGTACAGACTAATCTTATGATGAATACCTCTCAAGATTTCCTCAATGTTCACCTCTTGTGTGTCTTCCTGAGGACTTGTTGGTTGATCTTTTAGCAAAGTAGTCACCCTCTCATAAGCTCCTTCAATGTCTGCTTGGTCCGTCCATCCCACCTTCTTTTCCTCATCTCTATCTTTGAGTCCTTGTTGTTCCTCCCTATAGGTTGTTGCCGCTTGCCTGGCTCTAGTCATCATTGGCATTGATGAAGATGAAACAACATAAGACTGAGTGGTCATACCTTCTACTTGTGGGGAGACTGCAATCATGTGAATTGGAGGAGGGTGGCTCCTTGGGCAATCTCTGGTATAGTGATCCTTAGCATCTGGACAATGCTGACAGGGAGGTGCACCTTCTGGTAAGGAGCACTTGTTCTGCATATGGCCATACTCACCACAGTGATAACACATCAGTGGCCTATTATATCTAGGCTGAGTTGGACGGGTCTCTTCTCTATTAGGTGCATTCGAAGTACTAGCATAATATGAATCCAAAGCTTGATGGTTGCCTCGTTGTTGTGCTGCCTTGAGGTAGTAGCAGTCTTTAGCTTTATGACCATCTTTGCCACAGAATTGACAACTGACCTTGTTAGGACAATTAACATTGGAATGTCCACTATTGCTACATATTGTACACCAAACCTGTCTTCGTATGTCATGTGTAGTCCGCAAATCTTCGAGCTCACGACGAAGTTGAGCTATTTCATCACAGTGTGGGGCGGGGGCGGCGGCACGACCTTCTCTTCTTGGTAACTTTGCTGCATTCTTAAGGCTTCCAACTCCTTCCTGAGTTGCCTGATAGGATCCAAGTCTGATGCATAATTTGGTTGGGCCTCCCCTTCAAAATGTAGTCTAGCCTCCTCAATGCGCGATGCAGTTGCAACAAAATCATCAAGTGTTGCATCCAATCTAAGAGATTCACGAAGCTTCTGCTGAGATGACTTGGGCAGAGCTTTCTCTATCCATTTTTTTACCAAGAAATCACCTGGAGCATGTGGCAGACGTGAAACAAGTGCTTTTGTTCTAGTGTGAAGTTCATGAAAGGATTCACCTGATCTCAATTTTAGGTTCTCTAGCTGATCTAGAGCTCTTTCAGAGGAGTTGCTTGGTCATAATGTCTGCGAGAATGCCGTCTTCAGTGCCTCCCATGTAGTGAAGTGTTCGTCTGCATATTGGCTATACCATTTGTCTGCAAGGCCTTCCAATGTAGATGGGAAGAGTACCAACATTGCATCCTCTCGGTTCTACAATCCTCGTCCACGGCGTAACGAGACGAATCTCCTCACGTGGTCATCCGCATCCTCATAAGCCAATCCCTTAAATATAGGGAACTTGATGTTCAACCTAGAGAGTAAATGAGAAAGATCCTCCATTGGCACCGATGCTTCTTCTAAAGTATCAGAGGAAAAATCTAATGTCCTCCTCAGCTTCTCTTTTGAAAGCGGGGTTGAAGCCAATTCGATGGAAAAATTTAAAGGTAGAGGGGTACTAGCCGAAGGTAGAGCTGACTTCTTAAGGCTCCTTTGTACACGAAGGGGCTCTCTGTCTACTCGAGTGTGGGTCATGTACCCACTCACAGAATGCAAAAAATCAAGAAATTAATGCAACAACAACTATATAGTGCACACTAAATACCTCACACAAAAATGCAAGTGTTCCACCGGGCGTGCCAAACTGTAGAGGAGGTACTGGGGCATCCACTTCCAACAATATCAAATTGTATACATTTCCAGTACTCCGTCTACTCAAGGGGGGTTCTCCTTAGGGAAGTATACCCTGTGACATTCCTGTGTGTAGGTACCTTCACTGATAACAAAGAAACCAATAGAAGTGGAAACGTACACTTGTAGAGAAAGGATCAATGACAAGTGCTCTTGAGAGAGGAAATCACTTCGTAACTTTGAAAATGATTACAGAGAGCTAAAATACTACAAAAGGATGTAATAGTGGGCTAGCATGCCATTCCAAAACTAACTAGCAAAAATACAAGAGTGAGACCAACAAAGTGAATACAATAAAGATGATGACTTGATCCTGAAGAAATTCACCGATGCATGCCAATGACTAGATCCAAGCCACTCAATCACCCTGTAATGCTAATCACCAACTCCAGTGGAGGCCCACGCTCTGTATACTCATCACAGAGTGACCTCCAACAGTGTGCCTGTAGCAACAAAGTGCAGAGAGTAGACCAAAAAAAATAGCCTCAACTAGCATCAACAAATGATGGTAATGATGATACGCAATAGTCCACACGATTCAGATTACACCCCCCAAATGAGTGCCAAACATCTGTTTATATAGACTCCAGAGTGGCCAAGGGTGGCCTTGCCAAATTCTAGCCTTAAGTGCCGCACGCGCCAAAGTGGTGGTCAAAGAGGTGGAGGAGAGGACTAATTTTGGCTCTGGTAACCAACTTCAATAAGGCCCCCAATTTTAGCTTCTAACACCGCCAAAGCTTAGTGGCGATATTCCCTGCATTACTTTTCACTCTGACATATCACTAACAATATATATTCCACCTCATGGTGGGGCCCATCATAAGCCGGTAGTCTCCCTCCAAGGATGTCATCACATAGTCGCCCAATGATGTGGAGTTAGCCAAAAATGGTTGGTGGCCTCGCCCTCGATTTGCTAGGATTGGTGGTCACCTAGATTTGAGAAGCCCAAAATTTGGTGGTCGCCCATGTGCATGTAGAAGGCAAGTGATCGCCTTTGGAGAGGGTTGGAAGAAAAGAGGTGGTCACCCTAATAAGCCCGAGAGTGTTGGTCGCCTAATTTCCATAAGACCACATGGTGGTCGCCTTGCTTTAATGCGTGCAAGAAATGGAGTGGTCGCCCAAATTGTTTGCAAAGGTGGGTGGTCGCCTAATTTATCAGAGGTCCCCTTCATGTGCTGCCAAAAATAAGTTGGTTGCCTTAGTAGCACAATGGTGGTCGCCCAAGTGAGCCATGAAAGCAAATGGTGGTTGCCCAAGATCTTTCTTCATAAGTAGTCGCACTTATTTTTTGTCGCCTCATCCTCCACGCTTTCACCATCATATGGGCGTCCCCATATTCCCATGTAATGCAAGAGTGAGAGTCGCCCATGTTTTCATAAGTGAAATGACAAGCATTCAAGGCATCGCCTATTTCCTTCTTATTTGCCATATGGGCGTCGCCCCATAAGCTTATTATGTTGCAAAAGAAAGGCGTCGCCTTTTTTTCATTCCTACCTTTTCCAAACATAAAATCTCAACCCAAGTCTTCAACATCTGCTACAAAAAACTCTTTTACCTTAAGAGTTAGATAAAGAAGAAATATACTTCTCTGCAACTTGTCATATACCAAGTAGCCCTCTATTGACACTCCAAGAATTCTTTGAGGGAACATATAAGTTGCTTTCTTAAAATTTTCAAATTATATATAACTCATACATATGAGTTAAAACATACAATTTGTCTTCAAAATCTGCTGCTTTTCTTTCTCTCAATGCAATTCTTCGTCAAATCTACTAAATCATGACCAAGTGTAATGCAAAACAAGAAACCACTTCTTCTTTAGACTATCTTCACACAAGATGTTCTTGTAGACTTGTCTTTGGGTGTAGAGGATAAAATAGAAAAAGTATATGGAAAATATATGAGAAAAGGAAGCCTTACTTTTCTTTTGGAAATGATGGACTTTCTTCTTCTGCATCTTTCTTCCACCTGATGATGTCAACATCTTCAAACTTCTCTTCCATACCTTTTGTTTTCTTCATCTTGAAGTAGCAAACACTCTTGACTTCTTTGAATGAACTTTTTCTCTTTCTCTAGTACTAAGAGTAAGAGATAAAACAAAACATGGTATACAAATGGAAGTGAATATAGAATCATGTTTTATCATCTTCTCATATCTCTAAATCAAAATTCTGCTTCAAATGTCTGAAATGTCTAAATTCACCAACCTTTTGTATGAATGATGAATTACCTTTCTAGAGTTACCTCTCTAGATCACATTTGTACCTTGATATCCAACCAACTTACAACACAAAACTCTCTAGAAAAACCTCTAGATACCTATTTTGATGTAGCCTTTAACTTTCAAAAGACTAAAAGTATAAAAGCATTCCTTGAATCCTTCAAATCTCTTCATAAGTGCTCTTCTAAGATATGACTTGCAAATGATAATCTGATAGTAGAAACTGATACCTGTGATTTGATGTTAATCTGATTTCTTCATCTTCTCTAAACCATTGTTCTTCCTTGAATTTGAAGTAGTTTTCTCTTCATCAAGTCTGGGACTTCAAATAATACTTTTGTAAAGTATTTGCATACTCTTCAAAAAATATGTTATTGCTAACAGATCATCAACTTCATACTCCACACTGATGAATACACATGTGACTGAATTGTCTAATTCTCAACTCTCTACTTATCTAGATTAAGTTTGTATGTCAAATGTCAAATGTTAGAAGATGCTCTTAAATCATATGTTATAAACGTGGAAGTTTGGGAACTTGGGAATCTGAATGAGCCTGAATGGATTGATGCCAAAGACCTAAAGTTTTGAAACCAAAACCTTAGTGCTCTGATACCAAATGTTGGAAATGAGGTAGGCCCATAGCTCATATCACATATCATGGTTCCATAGGTCCAGTATATACAACACAGAATCTAGCAATCTTCAATATTGGCAAAACATGAACATACCACATTTAATCATACAAATGATGAGACAACGATAGAGAAAGAATAGACGACATGTGTAAGGTGTTACGTAAGCCATCGCTTACTCATAGTATCATATATACCAATGTTCAATGTACAATGTGGGAGCAAAACTCTCAACCACTCTATGTGATGAAAAATAGATGGAAGAGTGAATGTACTAATGTAACAAACATATTCAGATGTATGGGCATAAATCAGAATATACAGGAGATGTGTGACCTAATAGGCTATAGAAGAGTGAATATGAGTGACTGAAAGAGGAAGGAACAGTGTGAAACTGATAATCAACAAACCCTCATCTAACCTGAGGCTGTGGAAGACCCTAAGTCAGAAACGTGTGTGAAAAGATCACATACTTAAAAAGTAGCAAAGACTGCTAACAAGTTTGCTGCCAAAACTCCTCAAACTCATGTGAACACACCATCTTAAACACCTCATCCAAATATGCATAAAGAGATAGATAGATAGATAGAGATATAGATGGATAGAGAGATATATAGATAGCTAGAAAGATAGACAGACAATCAGAGAGACAGACAGATAGACAGATAGATAGACAGACAGATATATATATATATATATATATATATATATATATATATATATATATATATATATATATATATATATGTATATGTATATGTATATGTATATATATATATATATATATATATATATATATATATATATGTATATGTATATGTATATATATATATAGATAGATAGATAGATAGATAGATAGATAGATAGATAGAGAGATAGATAAATAGATAGATAGATAGATAGGTAGATAGATAGATAGATAGATAGATAGATACATAGATAGATAGATAGATAGATTGAGAGATAGAGAGATAGATAGATAGATAGATAGATAGATAGATAGATAGATAGAGAGAGAGAGAGATACATACATAGATAGATAGATAGATAGATAGATAGATAGATAGATAGATAGATAGATAGATAGATAGATAGATAGATAGATAGATAGATAGATAGATAGATAGATTGATTGATTGATAGCTTTCTGCTAGTAGGAAAATGTCTACAGGTTTTGAAGGCATTGATGGGGATTCAAGCGGCTCAGAAAAGAGCCTTGATGAAGAACTTAGATTGCCTTCTGTGAAGACTCTAGGAGTAAGAAAGACACATGCAGATGATACAAGGAGAATTGACCTAGGACCAAGAAGATCTAGGAGGATACAAAATTCAATGCAATGATTGATGTATGATAGTTACATGGCTCGTCATTGTGCCTACATGACCAAGGTAATAAAAAATGCTAAATCTTCTTATTTTGAAGATGCAATTGAAAATTCATATTGGGAGAAAGTTATGGATGAGGAGAGGGCTTCACTTTATGGAAATGAAACATGGGAGTTGGTTCCATTGCCACAAGGAAAGAAACCCATAGGTTGCAAGTGGGTTTACAAGGTAAAGCAGGATGTTGATCGTTACATAAGTAGGTATATGTGGTATTCCCAACGAAGCCCCTTACTTTTGTTAGCTTCTAGGCACGCGTTTTGTGATGAATTCGCATAGAGATCTCATAATGCCTATGCCGACCAATCGCGTGGTGTATTCTTCTATAGAATCCCTCCTTAAGGAAGTCACTAAAGTGGCTTCTTACGTGAGTGCCACATGGCACTCAAGTGTATGCTATATGTGCCCTTAAAATCTAAGGGATGGTTCATATCATCCCTTTTTTAATGACTTCCCACATGACATTTCCTCCCCCTTAAGTCCATTTTAGTCCTCAAAAATGGTATTGGAAGGTCTGATAGAAAGAAATGATAGGAACACCACTCCCACCATATCCCCATGTGTCAAAACGAAGGGTCATATCTCCGTGTTGTTTCCCTATATCCTTCCCCTTATTAAGACTCTTGCGAAGGTAGTCTAAAACTAGGAAACCGTCTTTAAAGGGTGCTAACCCGCTCCCATGTAGCACAATCTTCTGAACCATCTTTCCAGTTTACTAGAAACTCTTTATATAAGTGACTTTTGATCCGTTTCTCTCGAGTGCATAGTATGCTCTAGGCTCATGTGGAGTAGATTTGAATAGAAATAGGCTCAACTACCTCACTGTCTGGAATGACATTGTCAGATTCACCCAACCTTTTCTTAAGTCAGTTAACATGAAAAACTGGATGGATTTGACTTTTGTCTGGAAGTTGGAGCCAATAAGCCATCTTTCCTATTCTCTTAAGTATTTGGAAAGGTCCACATTACCTAGGAGATAGTTTTGGACAAGGTCCCTTCTTCATGGTTCAGATCTAGATGGAACTCTAAGATAGACCTACTCTCCTACCTCAAAGTTGATGTCTCTCCTTTGAGGGTCAGCATAGGCTCTAGCCCTATCTTGAGGTCTCTTGATGCTGTCCTTAGCAAGCCTAAGCATATTGTTCATCTCTTCCAAGAAGTCCTTTGCAACTTGAACTTTCTCATTCTATAATCCTACTGCATAAGGAGCTCTTGGTTGAAACCCATACATAAGCATAAATGGACTATGCCCACTAGAAGAGTGCTTGGCACTATTATATGCAAACTCTACTATAGGTAAGTACTCTTCCCAATTAGTTTGCCTTTCGTTCACATATGCTCAAAGCATATCCTCTACGATTTGGTTAACCCTCTCTATTTGCTCATCCATCTGTGGATGCTTGGCCGTGCTCATGCTAAGTTTCGTGTTCAATGTTTTGAAGACTGCTCTCCAAAAGTGGCTAGTAAACATCCTATCCCGATCAAAAACTATGTCTAAGGAAGACCATATAACTGTTATAGGTTCTCTACAAAAAGTCTAGCTAGCTCAGGTGTCTTCACTGTAGTACATGTCAGAATAAACCTAGCCATTTTGGTTAACCTATCCACAATTACCCAGATTGAGTCGTGCCCTCTCTATGTCTTAGGTAATCTGACTATAAAGTCCATGGAGATACTCTCCCACTTCCCATTAGGAATTTCCAATGGGTGGAGTAGTCCTCCAATCCTTAACCTTTTAGCTTTATTAACATGGTATTTAGTGCACTTAAGCACATACTCTAGGACATCCTTATGAAGTCCAACCCAGTAAAACTACCTCTTGACGAGATCATAAGTCTTGTTAACTCTTGGGTGTTGTACACTAGGTGTGTCATGACACTCATAAAAAAGATGTCGTCTCATCTCAGAATCTCTAGAGACACACAACTTACCTTTATATAACGGATATCCATCATGCACACTATAATTCTTCCTCTTGAATCCCTCTTGAGTACCCATCGATACTCCATCCTCATTGGAAACCCATATATCACGATCCCCATTCTCTATGGCTTCCTAAATCTTGGAATATGCAAGATCAAGCCTACATTGTCCTCTAATAGACTCAAGTAGCTCACTAGTGATCTAATTAAAACTCAGTCCATTGAGCATAGACATATGGCTAAGTGAATCAACCACTACATTAAACTTTCCCTTCCTATACCTAAGCTCATAACAAACTCCTAAAGGGTCTTTGCCCATTGGGCCTTACAACCTTTAAGGTCTGTTTGATTAGAAATCCACTTAATGTTCTCTTGATCAAACACTATCGTGACTTTGGCACCATATAAATAATGATGCCACTTCTTCAAAGCATGGACAATTGCATAGAACTCCTTCTCATAGAGAAAGTAATTCTTTTGAGCCGGTTCTAGTTTCTTACTCTCAAAAGCTACTGGTCGACCATCCTGAACTAAAACCACTCCAATGGCAAAATCACTCACGTCAGTCTCAACCACAAAGGGTTTGTTGGGATCTACTATATGTAAAAGTGGAGTTGTAGCAATTGCTACTTTCAATTTCTCCATTCTTTGCTTCTGTTCGTCTCCCCAATGAAAGGCTTTCCCTTTCCCTTTAAGCTACTCTATCATAGGAACAACAAATTTGGCATAATTCTTAATGAATCTTCGATAGAAACCTGATAAACCTAGGAAGATCTATAACTCTTCTAGGTTCCTTGGATGTGGCCATTCCATAATAGCCCTTACTTTTGCAGGATCCATCTAGATTCTATTCTAGTAGACTATATGCCCAAGGTATCTAACCTCTGTTTTGAAAAATTCACAGTTTGACTCTTTAGCAAAGAGTGATTTTTCCCTCAGCACTTGAAATACGTTTCTTAAGTGTTCTAAGTGCTCCTAATCTGATGCACTATAGATCAGAATTTCATCTAGGAATTCTACCACAAAATGTCCTAGATAAGGCCGTAATACTCTGTTCATGAGCTTCATGAAAGTGGCAGGACCAAAAGTCTTGAATGCAGTCTTAGGGACATCCTTTGCCCTGATTCTAATCTGATGATATCTTGATCTAAGGTCAAGCTTGGTGAAATACCTAGCTTGGTGTAACTGATTAAATAGGTCTTCCAATCTTGGCATTGGAAACCTATTTTTGATAGTTACCTTATTAAGTGCTCTATAAGCTATGCATAATCTCATAGGGCCGTACTCTTTCTTCTTAACTAGGAGCATTGGCGATGCCCAAGGTGAGTTACTAGTTCTAATGAATCCCTTATCTAAATAATCATGTAGTCGCCTCTCAACCTCCTGATGCTGCGAAACACTAAGCCTATAAGGTGGCTTACAAATAGGGTAAATGTTAGTAACTACCTCAATAGCATGGCCAATGTCCCCTCTCTTAGGTGGTAGCCCTTTAGGTAAGTCAGTGGGAAAAACATCTCTAAACTCAAACATAAGATCTTTAAAAAGTTTAACCACACACTCTTGCAAGAAAGAATAGTATAAAGTCATGTCCATATTTACATTCCTAGCATGAAAATATACATCACATGAAATGTATGTACAATGCTCAAAGTCCTAACTATACAATAAAAAGATCTCCTGTACATGCTGAAAATGAGAAAGAATATACAACTCTAAAGATGAAATGAGAGGAGCACTAGGTACATCTCTCTCTCTCTCTCCGTGTATACAAAATTTACTTCCATTTCTTTCAAACTAAAGTGTGTTGTTTTGATAGTTGTGTTTAAGTGTGTCTCCCAACCCCCATAGCCACTCTCTTCCTAACACAAGATCTGTCCTATCCATATTCATAATTTGGAAGTCCATGTGATCTGTATACTCCTGCATCTTGAATTCCAAATTGGATACCATAGTATCCCATATCCTCTTGTCTTCCCCTTGCATCATAGCTACTATGTATTTATGTGCACTGGGTTTTGCAAAATCTTAATCTTTTTACCAGAGCATAGTTTATAAAGTTATGAGTGGCAGAGTCATCTATCATGACTTGCACCCTGGTCCCGTATACACTACCATGAAGTTTAACCAAGTCATGTGGTCCAAACTGTGGTGACCACAATGACTGAGTCAAACAACAGGTGTGCTCTATATCCTTGTGCATCACCTCCACTCCCTTGCAACTAGAGCTGCCATGAATAGGAAGGATCTACACTAGGTGGACTTCCTTTTTGCCCTTTTCAAGGGCCGTACTACTCTCTCATCCTCTGTTCTTTTCTTCCCCCTTCTTGAGTGGACAATACCACTGTGAATGGCTAGGAGACAAACGCCTAAAGCATAGGTTCTCTCTTTTCACCCTCTCAAACTATTTTGTAGGTAACCTAGGCCCTTGTGATCTTTGTTTTTTGATGAAAATTTTGTTTTTTCCCAATGGAAACTTCTTCTTGAACTTAGTCGTGCTAAGAGGCTTGAGGGGCTGATCCGTCTCCATAGGAGGGGCTGATCCGTCTCCATAGGAGTGTATTGAGGACGGTTATGGTCCTCATAGATCATGGCATACTTGATCGCCTCCTCAAACGTCTTAGGTGCATTCCTTCTTACCTCTCTCTTCATTGCTTTATCTAAGCCTCTAACAAACCCTCTAGTTTGTTTGGAAATCATCTAAGCCCTTAAGTTTCAAAATGATCTCCCTATAGTGGGATATGTAGAGCCTCAAATGCCTACCTCTCTGGGTGATCCTATCCCACTCATCCTAGTTCCTTTCCTCCTCATTCTCAAGAAACTCTTTTAGGAAAAGAGTTTCAAACTGAGCCCAATTTGTAGGGATAGAGTTCGCCTCCTTGAGACTCATCCACCGCTTATCAACATGCAGGCCAAGTGAGAGATTTGCCTCTAGCACACGATACTCTGGTGGGGTTCCCTTCAGTTGATGCAAATCATGCCACTTTTGTAAAAAAGTGTAGATTGCATCCCTATTTCTATCTTGGTCATCCCCCCTAAAGGTAGGTGGCTTCAAGTTTTTCTCGAGGGGAGCTTCCCTAGGGCTCTCTCCATTGTGCTTACTAGGAAAAGAAGGATCTTTCCTAGTCATCTCTAGAGGAAGAGTAGGAGTTTCTCTTTCCTTTGTAGCTAGGAAAGAGGTGACATGTGTCTCAAGTGAGACCATTTGAGACTTAAGCTACTGAATGAGAGATGTGATGCTACCTATGTCTCTCTCTAGCCTAAGGGTCTGTTCCTTTCAGTTTGCAAATTGGTCATTGAGTAACAAACTCACCTAAAAGTTCTTCATAGGTATATTCTTTTGGTTGAGGCTCTTTTCCCTCTAGATTCCCTCTACTTCGTGCTCAATTTCTACCTCTTCCATCCTAAGGTCAATATCCTCTAGTTGTCCTTTAGTGGAGAAGTGTGTTCTACTATTTTTTTCCCTTTAGAATCCATGTTTCACTCCCCTTGTTTACTAACTAGAGTATGTGAAAAGAATGGAAGTAAACATCAAATATGCAAGAAGAAGAGAACTATATCACAAGAGCACTTTCATGGTACAAAATGAAGCCGCAGAAGCAAAATCCAAGCGTTCTTTGAACCATGAAGGCACTGATCTTCAATCCTTTTCAGGCCCAAATGAAAATTTGAAATGTCCGGTTGGCGCGAGGAGGTTCTGGTCACCAAAAACCAACAAGAACGATGTCAAAATCATGTAGCAATAGCCTCAATTGGGCAAACTTAGTCAAAGTGAAGCACTTCTGAATTTTGAGAATCCGTTCCAATCCAAAAGATGTAGTCCAAGACTTGTAGTTCAAAGATACGAAGTTATCCCAAGTGAAAAAAGGTTGATTTGGATGCCAAATGATGAAAAACTAGGCCCGAGAGTGGTCGCCTAGTTCCTATTGAAGTGCTACAGAGGGATCTTGGTTGACCAAACCTTGTCCAAATCAAACAGTGATTGTTTTTTAAGAAAGCTTATGTGTAGCTTCGTAACGTGATAAAGATTTCTAAAATCGGACGTTGTATCACTAAGCGATGGTGCCAAGAATATGAGTATCAAAAGTAGAATGTGGGAAAGCAAATCTTCATGAAGTAGTGACTTTGAGAGCTCAAAACTGAGAACTTGGAGCCTTCTTGAATATTCTAATGATCGATATCCCAAGTCCACATCCCATAATACATGTTTGCATAATTATTTTTCCAAGTTCTTGATCCAAACGATGGATTTTCTCTCCCCAAGTTTGAGAAAAAACTCAAACTGAAATGGCTTTAGTTTACCTCCTTCCCAAAAGCTCTTTCCCAATTCATGAGCAGCAATCCTGGATGTCCATTTTATCTCACATATGGGTTTGCAATTGCCAAAGTCAGCTATATAAGGGAGAGCTTCATCTTCATTCTTTCATCCTAGAGAAGGGGCTGAGGGAACAACTCCCTCCTCCACTTGAGGGGCGGTGGCTACTATCCTCACGTATCACCGGTCAGGCTCCTTCGTGGGCTTAGTGTCCGTCATTGTATGTACCTACTGTCCAGCTCCTTGGTGGGCTTGGTCGTTGTCGTTCTACGCTTGTTGAGGCCTTGATTCACATGTTATACCTGCTCTGATACCAGTGTGGCATTCCCAATGAAGCCCCTTACTTTTGTCAGTTTTCAGGCATGAGTTTTCAAACGAATTTGCACAGAGATCTCATAATGCCTCTACCGCCCAACCACGTGGTGTTTTCTTCTATAGAATCCCTCCTTCAGAAATTCAGTAAAGTGGCTTCTTACATGATTCCCACATGGCACTCATGTGTATGCTATATGTGCCTTTTAGAGATTCGTTTGATGCATATGATAGCTTGTTGGAAAGCTCTACTCTTCTAGTTTCAACCTATAAAGTTTCATGGAGAAATAATACTTGAGCTAGGAGAAATTAGCAAAATACTGAAGGTATGTCATTTCGGTGACTAGGAATATTTGTAGAAGCAAAGTTCTCACTTTAGGCTATCCTTTCTCAAAGTTTGGAGTGGCAATGAGTTAATGGTGACCATAGAGGTGTTCTAGTGTCACATTAATTCATTTCTTGTGGTGTTTCATACATCAACAAGTGGTATAAGAGCAGAAAGATTCTCGAGAGCAAAAGACAACAAAGGTATGAGAAGTTTTGTAAAGTTTTCCATTAAAGTTTGAAAGGTGAAGCATTTGAAGACACAAGGCATCAAAAGGCTACTTCAAAAGTATCCTCATACACAAAGAACTTCAAAAGGTATTATCCTTTATCCTTTAAGCTCACAGGTTGCAGCAGAAGGAAAGGAGTATGGCAGATCATATCTCCATTAACAAACTGGACAGAGATAATTACCCCGCATGGGTAATGAGAATGGAAGCCTTACTTATGAGTAAGGATCTCATGATATATGTTACAGGTGAAGAAGGGAAGCCAGTATTTGAAGATGAAAGCCGACCAAAGAAAGAAGAACTTGATGCTTTAAAGCATGGAAAGCAAGTCTATGGTCAGAGTTTACAACATTTAAGAAGAAGCCAAGTCAAACCATTAGTGATTATGTCACTAAGATGAAGGATCTAGCAGATAGTCTTGGATCCATAGATGAAGATGTTGAAGATCACAGATTGATTGCTCAGCTACTTGCAGGTTTGAGAGGGGATGAAAGGTGGAAACCTTTTGTCTTATCAACAGAACTTTCATTAAATCATTATGTTCCAGATTTGAACCAGTTGCTTGGTTTGATGCTCACATATGAGCAAGACCTGAAGGGAGATGGAGATAAAGGACAAAGTTCTGCAATGTACATGAAGAACAAGAAGAAAGGAGATAAAGGTAAAGCAAAGGATGAAGAGAAGTCTAGTTCTCAAGCTTATTATGCAAGAGGTAAAGGCACTCGCAGAGGAAGAGCAAGAGGCTTTGGAAGAGGAAGAGGTAATCAAAATAACAACAAGAAGGCTTGCTGGATCTGTGGATTGAGTAATCATTTGGCTCATGACTGTTGGCACAATCAACAAGGATCAAATCAGAATCAAAACAACAATAGCAGAGGTCGAGGTGGAAGATATCAAAGTAATTTTCAAAGAGGTAGACAAAGTCAAAGAGGAGGCTATGGTAGAGGTGGAGGAAGAAGTTGGGGACATAATCAATCCTACAACACCACCTACTACAACTATGCAAATGACACACAGAATGAAAGTCATACATCATTGATGATGAATTCAATCAACACATCAGATAAAGAAGATCTAAAGGTATTTTACATTGACTCTCGATGTTCTAATCATTTGTCAGGAAACATAGAATTGATGTCAGAATTGGAAAAAGGCATTTCTTCCTACAATACCTAAAAACTTGATTAGTGTGGGACAGATAGTTGAAAAAGGTTTTCAAGTCAGGTTTACAAATGAAGGAGTATTTGTGGAAGATCGAGAGAATGGATATAATCAGATTGTCTCTGGTAAGAAAGAAGGTAGACTCTTTACTTTAAGAGTGCAAGGGAACATTGGGCAAGCTTTGCTCACACATGGTGAAGTAGTGATTACAGAACTTGATCTCTGGCATAAGAGATTAGGTCATTTCAATGAAAGAGGAATTAAAGCTATGGTTGCTAATCAGTCTGTACTAGGATTACCAAATGTGCAGAATCAACATATGGTTTATAAATGTGAAGCATGTCAAATGGGTAAAGCACACAGGTTACCATTTCAGAAGAAAGGATTCAAACATGATGGAGTACTTGAGCTCATTCATACAGATGTATGGGGACCAACAAAAGAAGGATCTATCAGTGGCTCAAGGTATTATGTTCTTTTCATTGATGATGCTACAAGATGGATAACATTATATGTTTTGAAGGAAAGATCAAAAGTGTTTGGAGCTTTCAAGCATTTTCATGCATATGCAGAGAGAGTCACAGGTCAAAAGCTTAAAAGACTGAGGTCTGATGGAGGGGGAGAATACTTCTCCCAAGAGTTCAATGATTATCTTTGGAATGCAGGTATTAAGAGAGAAATAACCTGTAGGTATACACCACAACAAAATGGTGTAGCTGAAAGAAGGAACAGGACTTTGGTTGAGTTTGCTAGAGCTATGCTAAAGGAGAAGAACTGTCCAAATTATCTTTGGGTTGAGGCTGTAAATACAGCCACATATCTTGTGAATAGATTACCATGTGCAGCTCTGAATGGAATGACTCCATATGAAGCTTGGTGGGGTAAGAAACCAACACTAGATCATTGTAGAGTGTTTGGATCAATTGCATATGCTTATGTGCCATCACAGCTTAGGCATAAACTTGAACCAAAGGCAGAAAAATATGTGTTCATTGGTTATGATGAAAAGTAGATGGGTTACAGATTGTGGAATCCTCTAACCAAACAATTTATTGTTTCTAGAGATGTTACATTTGATGAACAGAAAAGTTGGTATGCAGATCAAAGTCATACAGCTGAGGAATTTGAAGAAGAGGTAAGAAGATGTGAGAAAGGAAAATCAATTGTGCAGGTAAATAGAGATGAAGACTATATGCAAGAAAGTACATCCACAAGTGGATTAACAAGAAGAAATGAAGAAGCTCCTATATTTGATGAAGAAGTGTATCCAGACACATATGAAGAATGTGAACCAAGAAGGTCAAGCAAGACAAGGAGACAACCAGAAAGGTATTCTTATGATACTTGTTACATAACTCAGAAGAACTACTCATATATGGTCAAAGATGATGAAGAACCTCAGAACTATGATGAAGCTAAAGGTAAGAAACAATGGGAAGAAGCAATGAAGGAAGAGTTCAATGCACTAGAGGAGAACAAGACATGGGAACTTGTTCCTAAACCAAATGGTAAGAAAGTAATTGGAAATAAATGGGTTTATAAAGTGAAGAAGCTTGCAGATGGAAGTATAGTCAGATACAAAGCTAGATTGGTGGTGAAAGGCTATGCCCAAACCTATGGCATAGATTATGATGAGACATTCAGTCCTGTAGCTAAGATGTCAACTATAAGGACAATCATTGCTATTGCAGCTTCAAAAGGATGGACTCTAAGTCAATTGGATATAAAGAATGCATTCTTGAATGGATACATATCAGATGAGGTATACATGGACCAACCTCAAGGATTTATAGATTCCCGGTATCCAAATTTTGTTTGCAGGTTGAGAAGAGCATTGTATGGATTGAAGCAAGCTCCAAGAGCTTGGAACTATAGACTGGTGAAGTATCTCAATGATCTTGGATATCAAAGTTCAAAAGCAGATTCAAGTCTACTTATCAAAATAACAGAGGAAGGTACAATCTACATTTGTATTTATGTAGATGACATTATAATCACAGGTACTTCAGATGAAGGAATCAAGGGGATTACTTGAGAAAGAGTTCAAGATCAGTGACCTAGGAAAGTTGTCATACTTTCTTGGAATGGAAGTCACTTATACAGATCATGGCATATATGTATCACAACAAAGGTATCGTCTGAATCTATTGAAGAAGTTTGATATGGAAAATTGCAGAGAAGCTTCAAATCCACTTGAAGTTAATCACAAGCTCAGTAAATATGATGGTGCAGACTACAAAGATATGAGGAAGTATCAATCTCTTGTGGGTAGTTTGATTTATGCTACACTAACAAGACCTGATCTTAGTTATGCAGTGGGAGTTTTGTCACAATTCATGCATTGTCCAAAGGACCCACATTGGATTGCAGGTCAGAGAGTTCTCAGATATATCAAAGGAACTATAAAGGAAGGATTATATTATCCTTTTACATCGGATTTGAAGTTGAGAGCCTATAGTGACTCAGATTGGGCAGGTAACCAGGATGACAGAAGATCAACTCATGGTTACATGATATACATTGGTGATAAGCTTGTAAGTTGGTGTTCAAAGAAACAACATACAGTAGCACTATAATCAACTGAAGCAGAGTACAAAGGACTTGTGGAAGCAGCTAAGGAAGTCATATGGATGCAGACATTGTTCAAGAGCTTAGGCATTGATCAAGGTACACCTACAATACATGGAGATAATATGAGTTCACTTTATCTTGCAGCAAATCCAGTATTTCATGCAAGGACAAAGCACATAGAGATATAGTATCATTTTCTTAGAGAAAAGGTAATGGAGAAGGAGATTGAAGTGGAGTACATTTCTACTAAAGATCAGTTAGCAGACATAATGACAAAGAGCTTGGATGGTGTGAAGACCAGCAGATTTAAAAGCATGGCAAGAGTAAAAGAAAAGAAGAAGATATGAAGAAACAGAGAATTTCAATTAGTGATTGAGGGGGAGCTGTTGGAGAAACAATCACTAATTGGACATATATTTGAAGGTCAAATCTTAGGAAGAAAACCCCATGCCTATGTGAAGGGACAAATTCACAAGTGTATCATATTTGTAAAGTTAGTTCACTTTAGTTCTAGAAGTTTTTTAAAAGTCACGGGAATGAGAAAATCTATATAAGTTAGTTTGTATTAACTGACGCGAAGAGAGAGAGAGAAAAAAGAAGTAGAAGAAGGAGTTCATTTTATACGACTGAGTATAGTCGGGCTTCTCTGAGTGAGAAAGCATCTGTAAAACTTCTGAGTTTCCATAGCTATGAGAAAGAACTGAATAAAGTTCTGTGTATGAGTCTCTCTCCATCATCTCCATGCTTGCCCACTGTGTGATGAATTCAAAAGTTCAAGTTTTCTGAGCAATTCGATGCCTGGCATCGAATCTTGGCTGATAAGTCATTGTTTTCATTCTCTGTGTGTTACTTGTTGTTGAATCTTCTAAAAACATGAAGTTTGTGGAGCAACTCGATGCCTGGCATCGAGTTTCAGCATAAAGTGGATGCCCGACATCGACTTCTAGCATACAAGTGGTCTTCTTCATGTGTGTGTAAAAGAGAGTATTTCTGGTGCTGAAAAAGAGCCTAAAAAAGCTCAAAGTCGATGCCTGGCATCGATTTGACTGAAATTCGATGCTAGGCATCGAATTTTTATTTTTAGACACCCAGAAATACTAAAACAGGCAAAAATTTCTAGTTTTGGAAGGTCATACAGGGTCATCTTGTGAGGGTCATAACGTGAGTTCTAGAGATCAGTTTGATGCATATATAGCTTGTTGGAAAGCTTTACTCTTCTAGTTTCAGCCTATAAAGGTTCATGGAGAAATAATACTTGAGCTAGGAGAAATTAGCAAAATACTGAAGGTATGTCATTTCAGTGACTAGGAATTTGTGTAGAAGCAAAGTTCTCACTTTAGGCTATCCTTTCTCAAAGTTTGGAGTGGCAATGAGTTAATGGTGACCATAGAGGTGTTCTAGTGTCACATTAATTCATTTCTTGTGGTGTTTCATACATCAACATTTGATAGCTAGTTACATCTTCAATTAGTTCACCTTCATGAGCACTGAATTTTAGATTTACCTCAATGGGTGTGTCTGTAACCTCTGTATTTTCCATCTTAAACTTAAAGAGCATGTCTTCAATGTACTTCCTTTGATTAAGGAACATACCATTCTCTGTATATACCACTTACAAACCTAGGACGTATATGTGCGAGCCAATATCACTAATCTTGAACTCCTCGTTCATTTGAGATTTGATCCTCGTAATTCCATCTGCATCATTTCCTATAATAATCATATCATCCACATATAAACAAAGGTATATGACCTCTGAATGATTCCTCGTAATGAAGAGGGAAGTATCTGCCTTGCTTACAATGAAACCTTTATCCTTCAAGTAAGTGACAAGTCTATGATTCGAAGCTCTAGGAGCTTGCTTCAAGCCATACAAGGCTTTCCTCAACTTGCACACATATTCAGGGTATGTTTGATCTTCAAAACTAGGAGGTTGATCCATATATACCTCCTCTAAAATCCAACCATTAAGGAAAGCTTTTTTCACATCCATTTGATATATCTTCCAATTCTTGGAGGATGCAACACTCATGATAGTCTAATACTGGGCATTTTTGCAACAGGTGAAACTATTTCTTCATAATCAATACCTTGAGTTTGTGCAAACCCTTTGGCTATTAGCCTTACTTTATACATGTTAATTGAACCATCAAAATTCTTCTTTACGTTGTAAATCCACCTTGAACCAATGACCTTCATAAATGGTTTCTTGGTTACCAATTCCCAAGTTTGATTCTCTTGTAATGCTTCTATATTCTCTTCTTCCATGGAACTTTCTCCATTTTGGTTCCTTCTTGTCTTCTCAATAGGTAGAAGGTTCTTTAGAATTTGAGTCTATGCTATGTATAGTGAGTGTTTAGTGACCAAAGAAGTATCATATCCATACCTTTTTGGCTTCCTCTTTTCTCTAGTAGATCTTCTTATAGTCTTTTGAGATGATTCTACCACGTCTCTCAACTCTTGCACTTTGGCTTTGCCTTTTGAGTTCCAAGAATTGAATTCATTTCTTTGATTCTTCTGATCTTCATCAAAATCACTTGATGCTTCAAGTGTAGACTCATTCCTCTTTGTTAATGTTGGGAAGTCTTCCTCAAGTTCATAGGGAAGTTTGATTTCCTGCAGTCATCTTCTAACCAAGATTTGTTTTAATCAAACACAACATCTCTACTTACAATGAAACCTTTATTGCTTAGATTGTATATCCTATAACCTTTTTAATTAAATTCATAGCCAATAAATATGCATTTCTCTACCTTTGGATCTAATTTTCCTCTTATTTTTGAAGGTATGTGTGCATATGCTATGCAGCCAAAGATCCTCTAATGACTAACTCCATTGCATATAATCAGTTACCCAAAAGAAGCCAACTAGGTTTATTGAGCACCTATGAACAACTATCATACATCTCTGATGGCGAGGCTCGGTAAGTCTTCCACCTGCATCACCGAAGAGACCCCAAAATGTAGGTGTCTCCCGGTTAAGAAAACCTCATCATGACCACTTTATCAAACATAAAAGGCTTTATGTGAAAATGTAACCGCAATAACAATGACCACATGCACATACATGAGCAGTATCCACAGAAGCATGTATAGTGTGTATGTGTTCAATATATGAAGTAAAATGGCACTAAAAGGCTAAATTCATTGTCCAAACACTGGGCAACAACACCTATAGAAGTCTATCAACTCTATTCTTTAGGCTCAAAAACATGCATACACTTGTAGTGGCTGCTCCCACCACAACTAAAACATTTCAAGAAACCCACAGATTAACTAATGTGGTTCAAAATACAGCCCCAAAAGGTGAACATTCATGTGAAAGAAGTACAAAGAAGACTCTTCTTAATATTCTTAGACCTCTATGAAGAGAACTATGCATGGAAGTACACCAAAATGGCTCCAAAAATCACCCAAAAAATGCTTTAAAAAAAAGGCTTTGAAAGCATAGAATGAAGTTTTTAGGGCCCAAAACTTGTTGAAGATAATGTGAACCTTAGTCTTTCCCCTTCATCAAGCAACATAAGAGTGTAGCTCAGTGGCAAGAGATTGCCATGGTTAAGCGAGCTCTGGGGGGAACAATACTAGAATGGGTGATCTCTCAAGCAGTGTTGGGAACCTCCGTCTTCCTTGGATGGGTGGGCGGGTGCTCATTTTGCTCACACAAAAAACAAAAAGATTTTTCATCGAAATGATATGATACCAATGAAGTATTTTGATGGTGATTCACCACAATGCGCTCTTCTTCTTGAGAGCTCCATGATGATATCCTCGGAGTAGAAAAACAATCTCCTAGCATTGCACATGGTACTCCACACAAAAGCTACAAAATATGCAGAAAAAAATAGTACATAGGGAGCACAAACATAGAATTCTTAGGTGTTAGAAATGCGGTCAAACTTATAGTCTATGGTTGAATAGGGCACTATATGTTTCATTAACGAACATATACAAAAGTGTCTGATGGCCATTCGGCCTTTCACATGGACACTAATAGTAGCACATTACCAAAGTGACAAGCACTACATTTGTAGATCATGTAATGTTTGGAGATATGGTAAACGAAGTACACTTTGATCCCTATTGATTTGCTTCAAAGCTCTTTCACCTATGTGAGCTAATCTCTTGTGCCAAATTTCCAACTCTGATAGGGTTTGGCTACCATAATTGGACAATGCAATATTTCTTGTATCTTGGAGCTCAAATGTAAATAATCTACCTGATTTTTCTCCTCTTGCTATCCTCTTGAATCCTTGATGTGGATCCTCAACAAATGTTGATGACTGTAGCAGATACACCATATTGTATGCAAGATTACAAGGATTACGACCACCACATGCTAGAGAGATGACTCTCCTCCCAACCAAATGCCTCTATATATAGCTCTCTCTAGGGGGCTGCCTTCTTGGGTAGGTGGATACTAACCAACCATGTGTCAGCCATGTAACTGCATGTGTGCCAAGTGTCCCAGTTAACTCGAATTAACTCAAGTGGATGCTTCTAGAAGGCTCTACATCTCTTTGGGCAAAGTACTCTCCCCATGTCTCCCAGGGGGATTGAACCCAAGACCTCCTCCTTCACATCCTTGAGACTTAACCACTAAGCTAAGTGGATCACTTGTTCACAAGAGCACAAGATCTCCTAGTAAGTCTCAACTCAAGATCTTTGATCATATACACGGATGAACAAACGGTGTCCAATTTTAGATCCGTCTGAACCAATCGGACCCTTAGATCATAGAATTACTTTATTACATTCTTCCTCCCTTGAAAATTTTTTTCTTCCTCGAAAATAGAGCTATATAACTAATGCAGGCAACACCCGAGCCTCATGTTCTAAAACAGGAAGAACATGGTCATGTTCTAGAACTGGAAGAACATGTCTCATCTCTATGGTGGCATCCCTTCCCAAATAATTCAAAACATTGTCTCACTTGGCACTTTGATAAACTGTTATAGATAATGCCTGAAACTTCAAAATTCTTGTAAAGAATTGAAGAAAGAAGGTACTC
This sequence comes from Ceratopteris richardii, assembly GCA_020310875.1. Lineage (NCBI taxonomy): Eukaryota > Viridiplantae > Streptophyta > Polypodiopsida > Polypodiales > Pteridaceae > Ceratopteris > Ceratopteris richardii. Next base: position 30,423,799 of record CM035408.1, on the reverse strand, counting down.
TATCAAGAGATGTTTAGACTTTAGGATAAGTATCACCCACACATTAATGTGAATATAAAATTGGGTGGTATGGGACACCAGATTTTATACTCAGATTGATGTAGGAAAGATGGTATGGGACATCGGACCGTGGATGATAATTATCTTTTAGTCCTAGATTGGATTTTTAAGTTAGGTTTGATCCTCAAGGGAATTAAAACTTCAAAGAAAGAGTTTAAATTCAAGGAGGATAGAAGTAGTATCTCAAGATATTTCAAGATAGCTTCAAGGTCAAGGAAACAAAAGATATGAAGTAAGTAACTTCCAAGATCTTCTTAGAATACTTCAAGCTTAAGTGTTGTCAGTCAAAAATATTTGATAAATTTTTGAAACAAGTTGGACTTTGATTTTGAGTTAATCTTTTCAACCAATGATTTGATTGACTAAGTCAAGCACCAAGTTCCTAGAACTTGGTAAATTCACTCTTTTGACTCAAAAGAAATGCACAAGAATTGCATTCCCAGTAAGGACTCAAAGAGACTGAATATGACCTGAACTTAGTCTCAAGAGAAGCATTATTTGAATACAAAACTCATCAATAGAGTCTCAGTGGGTCGACACATCGATGTTGGTTACCACACTAGTATCTTGTGGTTGGATGATGTTTTCGATTTTTGTTGAATCTTTTTGAGAATCCAGCTTATTTCTCTTAAAGATAGCAAAAATGCTTCAATACCCTGTTCAAAAAGATCTTTGAGAATTTAAAGTACTAAGTCATCTAGAGTTTTACTCATAGCAAGTTTACATATCTTTGAAGTTTGAATTGGTTAAACAGAGTTTTAGTTCTTTCTTTCCGCTTTCTGAATCTTTTGGATTTGACTCAGATATGGTATCTGATTCTTTTCATAAAAGTCGAGGGTTAGCCGGATAGAACCAAGTAACTAAATTAAACATCCTAGATAGATGTTCTATAGAAGAACCTTTTCAAATATTGAAAGATGATAAGTTTAAGATTGACTTATTCATTTGAGTTTGCTTCAAGTTATAGCATAAATGATTTTCTAGAGTCCAGTATACTCTAGACTAGAGAAGTTAGGAATTGCTCAGCAGATTGACAATTCCCAAGAACTTTTAGCTCAAGTCTTCGGACACCGTTTGGTCATCGTGTGTATGACCAAAGATATCAGGTTTAGACTTACTAGAAGGTCATTTACTCTTTTAACCAAGTGATCCACTTAGCCTAGTGGTTAAGACTCAAGGGTGTGAAGGAGGAGGTCTTGGGTTCAACCCCCATGGGATACATGGGGAGAGTGTTTTGCCCAAAGAGCTCTAGAACCTTCTAGAAGCATCCACTTGAGTTAACTCTGGTTAACTGGGATACTTGGCACACATGGAGTTACATGGTTGACACATGGATGGTTAGTATCCACCTGCCCAAGAAGGCCGTCCCCTAGAGAGAGCTATATATAGAGGCATTTGGTGGGGAGGAGAGTCATTTCTCTAGCATGTGGTGGTCGTAATCCGTGTTCTCTTGCAACATCATTATTGCTTCTGGAATTTAATGTCATGGGCTATATAAGCTCATGGACTATGAAAAATCTGTGAATGATTCAACATATGTAGTACTTGATTCTCATGCTATGTTAGATGCAAAGCTTTGGCATGCACACTTTGGTCATCTGACTTCTACTAGTTTAATGCTATGCCTGCAGAAATCTAAAATGGTGTCCTCTTTGCCCAAACTTGAGGCACCTTGTAAACATGTATGTGAAGGTTGTATTTTGGGAAAAATGTAGCATTCCTCCTTCCCAAAAGATGGTTCAATACTCAAAAATTATAGCTTGTTCATAGTGATGTTTGTGGTCCTATGCAACCACCTTCTTTTGGGAACTATCTTTACTTCATCAAATTCATCGATGATTTTTCTTATCATTCACACACTAAACACATTTTGGTTAGGCGTGATGTCGTTTTTGTGGAAGATGCTATTCAGCCATTGCTTTCATGTACTAAGGAGACATATATTAACTCCAAAGACATGTATGATACCTTGCTGCCTCTTTTTACAGGTGGGTGATCTAGTGCTCGTCCTAATGAGGCAACTTCTCAACCTTTGCAGGTTTCATGTGATGATGCAGATCATTCCATTTTTTATGGAGATTTACATGATGCACTTGTTGATGAGAGAGCTGATATTGAGGAGGCAAAAACTATGCCAAAATGGCTGGTGCAGACTTTGCGTGACAATGAATTAGATGCACCTCTGTCATATTGTGCTCGATGAGGCTCTTATAGTGCATCTTTTGCATTAGATTGCTATGCTATGGCTGCATCTAGTCTCTGTGATGAGACTGAGCCTGTTTCATTTGATGAAGCACAAAATTCAAAAAATTGAATGACTGCTATGCAATCTAAATATGATGCTATAATGAAGAATGGTACTTGGTCTTTATGTGGCTTGCCTCCTGGCAAGAAGGCCGTTGGCACAAAGTGGGTATACAAGCTGAAGCGTAAACCTGATGGTACAATTGACAGGTATAAGGCTAGGCTTGTTGCAAAGGGTTATGCATAGGAAAGAGGCATTCATTTTGATAAAAACTTTGCTCCTACTTGTCGATAACTACTGTTCATAGCATCTGTGCACTTGCAGCTCATCATGGTTGGAATGTACATTAGTTGGAAATTAAAACAACATTTCTGAATGGTGGCTTGCATAAAGAAGTGTACGTTTTTCAACCACGTGGATTTGTGCGGAAATGGCATGAAAACCAGGTGTGTAGGTTCAAGAAGGATTATATGGTTTAAAGCAAGCACCACTTGCTTGGTATGAAAAGATACATGCCTATCTGATTGCACATGGTTTCGAGAATAGTCCAACTAAAAGCACCTTATATGTTAAGCGTGCTAATGACGTACTTCTGATCATTGTGGTTTATGTTGATGACATGCTGCTCACTGATCCTCATGACATACATATTGCTGATTTTAAGGCTTATTTGCATGCCTCATTTGAGATGTCTGATTTGGGGCATTTGCATCACTATTTGGGCATTCAATTTATGGAAGTTGATGGTGGAATGGCTTTGTGTCAAACAAAATATATTGACACATTATTGCAGCATTTTGACCTTGAAGACTGTAAGCCTATTGCCACTCCTATGGAGACAAGTTTACGATTGAGTGTTCATGATGCTGGAGATGCATTTGATGATGTTCTCTATCAGCAGGTTGTTGGATGCTTGATTTACTTATGCATTACTCGGCTAGATATTCAGTTTGTTGTCTAATAGATGAGCAGGTTTATGCTTTGCCCAGGAGTCAAGCATTGGCAGGCAGTTAATCGCATCTTTCACTACTTGAGTGGTACTCGGCTCTTTGGGTTGTTTTATCCCAAGGGGGGATCACTAACGCCAGATTCGCATGCTTTTTTTGACTCTTATTGGGCTAGTTGTTATGATGCTTGTGTGTCCACTAGTGGCTTTTGCTTCATGCTTGGTAGCTCATGTATATCTTGGTTGAGCAAAAAGTAGCCTACTCTAGCCACTTCCAGTTGTGAGGCTGAGTATAGGGCAGCTTTCACAAGATGCCTTATGGCTGATTTACGTGTTGGTCAGTCTTTTGCCACCACCATCTTCACTGAAAGTCAGAGTGCATTGGTAGTTGTGAGGAACCTATGTTCCATGCTCGCACTAAGCACATTCAGGTGCATTATCATTATGTCCGGGAGAGGTTCTCTGCTGGGGATATCAGCTTGGCATACGTGCCCATGCAGGAGAACATTGTAGACCTTTTCACGAAGGCTCTGCCTAGGCTTTGGGCTTACTTCCTTTTGTGGAGTGATTTCCACATAGCTTGGCACTTCCTTATACATGAGTGCCAGCTCCTTGTTCACCGCATCACTCCCAGGGGGGATTTGTTGATATATTTAGGTAGTGATGTGTGTGAACACACTAGGACCACTCGGGCACTTTTTTCCCTCTTTAGGAGGATTTTTTCCCCCGACTTGTATGTATGCCTATTGCTCTAATGGGCTACTTTCCTTTGTACATTCTAGTGGTAATACATTCAGTATTGTGTTGTGCTCCAAGCTTCTTCTTCTTCCTTGAGTTGTTTGCATGCTTCCACAGACGCCTAACTCCAACAAGCCATGCAAGAGGGGCTCCTCTCAATAATCCCATTAGGGCATTTAGTGAAATTGAAGTGTGGATGGCATTTAGTCTATTGTTGAAATTGTAGTGTGGATTGACATTTCGTGTATTGTTGAAATTGTAGTGTGGATTGACGTTAAAGTATTCTTCCTCTAGCGCACTCTATGACCAAGGGCGCACAAGTGCATTATGCTCAATGGAAGAGAGGGCGAGTGGAGGTCTTCCACCACCCTATCTCAGCTCGGAGAGCGAGAAATGTTCCACGGCTTGCTAAATCTAGCGCAAGGCTATCGTGCGTGCGTATGCACGCGCACACACACCTTCACGTCAACTCTCGAGTCACGACCTTCGAAGTTCCATCAGAGAAGCTCATAGCCAAGCCGGGTGGTAGCCGCGCACCAAAGAACAAACTGAGCACTCTCTAACCATTCCGCCAAAGACATAGCCACGCACAATAGAACCATCTGACTATTCTCAGCCTTCCCGTATGCGAGTCAAGCTGTGTGTAATGAGATCAATGAGCCAGTCAAAGATTAGATTCTGAGAAACGCAGAGGAGGAACGTATCGTCTGTGTTGTCAATGTCAACTCTCATGTCAAGTCGTGCAGAGACATGCGGTTTCGCATCGTATATTCATTGCCGATACTCAAGCATAGCGATGTTCCATGTATGCAAAAGAATGCCCGGCGTCGACGAAGGAGCTTAGTTGACGAGGGGCGGGCATGATGGAATCTTTTACCTCAAAGCTCGTCAGGTGCTTGCAAGGCTGTATCACGGTTCATTGAACCTCCGAGTATCAATATAATTTCTATTTCCATCTTCGTTTTCGTGCTGCTCTATTCTACAAAGCAGGTCGTCAGCTACATTCACAGGTAGACATGGCAGGAAGATGTTCTCAACCCAGGTCGAAGCATCTCATCCTCCCAGCGTTTCTCTTTGGTACCCTCTTTCTGCTGCTGTACTTCACGCAAGACGCCATTGCATTTGGTCACAGTAGATATGAAATGCGAAGGCAGTCTCGTTTCGTTCGATCGATGTATTCGAAATACGGCGGAAGATACAACCATTTTGTTTCATGCTCTCATAGGAAGAACGTGTGCTCATCAATATTGAAGGACTCTAAGAAAGGAAAGAGCCGGCTTGCATGCTGCTGGGGAAGAGTCTGTAAGGACTTAAGTTCTGATCCGAACAACTGCGGCAAATGTGGTAGAGCATGCAACTACGGAAGGTCATGCTGCGGCGGTCGTTGTGTCAATCTCACCAATGATAAACGAAACTGTGGAAGCTGTGGCCAGAGATGTAGCGATGGCGATAAATGCTCGTTCGGTATGTGCGATTACGGAGATTCTTACACTCGTTCTCATCGTATACGCCGCAGAAATCCTCGAAATCGTCGTTCGTCACACAAATACGGTTTCCCACGCCCAAACCGTTATAGATAACTTCCCAGCGGGAATCATTTTCTTGTAGTGCCCGACACGACACGAAACGACATATATTTCTTCAGCTGTCTCCATCTTCGAAACCTCTCCTCTCCATCTCCGGAGTAGAAAATGCAGGAGCCATTGATTACCTTCAAGCCCATCTCACTCTTTGGACTAAGGACTTCTGAATAATCAGTCAGGACTCTAACCTATTCTATTCTCTACATCAGATACTTAGAACTGAATAAAGAATATCAGCAAAAACATACATATATTTTTTTCTATATGTCCTCTGACTATGTTCGCTCAAGCGATGATGCTGTCTGTGTGACCTGCATTGCATTGCAAGATAGTTAATTTCATCCTCTATAAGCGATGAAGCTGTCTGTGTGACCTGCATTGCATTGCATCCGCGTATTACGTCAACCGCATGTTACAAGGGACAAGGGTAAGCTACACAGTGATCCCAATTTCGACACTAGTCTTCTTAAAATGCCATAGCTCTCAAGGTCTATGAACAGCTTGGATCAGAGGATAATGGCGTTCTGCGTGTTGTAATGATAAACACTTTGTCCTCTAGATTGAAGATCCTGGATTTAAGACCCGTAGATGGCCTGAGGTTCACTTTGGAAAGTAAGGTCCTGGAGTTTAGACCCGTAGATGGCACATTCACTTTGAAAAGTGGGATATACAAAGAGTAAATTTTATAAAGGAAAAAGAAAATCAGAACTCTAAGCTATGTCAAACGTGCATTAATCATGAGGACGTGAATACATATTAGATGCATAAACGCATACAAACATTAATACCTTCATACGTGCATGCATACATACATATATACACAAATGTTTACACACACACTGCATGCATGTATACATGCACAAATACATCCATACATGTACGTGTATGCATGGTTATATGCATACACATCCAGGTATATACTCAGGGTTTATGTGCCTTCATACATCCATAGACGATTATACATGTATCCACACATGCACATACATACACACCTTCTCTGCACAAAACATGCATATCTACATGCCTACAGACATACATACACACCTTATGTGCAAACATTGTTGCATACATACATGCATACATTCATGTAAGCATGCATACATGTTACTCACACGCATATAGACATGCATACACATATATGTGTAAGGAAAATAAAAGCACAATGGAATAGACTAGTAGATAGGGATGAGAAACAGACTGAGAGAGAGGCAGACTTAGAGATACAGAACTCAAATTTTTGAATTGCTAAGAGGAATGTAGGTACAAAAATGGTGTGGTAAAACTCTGCACTCCCAATATGAAGCTTGAATGGAAATCTACATAAACTCCAGATGAAGGGCTTACTATTGTGCAATGGTATATAGAGCTTCACATAGGCCATGCTTGTATATCTTCTAAAGTGTGAGTCAATATAGATAAACATAGTCGAGAGAGACAAAATAATGGAGAAAATATAACATATGAAATTAATCTCACTACAACAGATCGGCCGTATACTGAGATTTTTACCGAGGGAAATGAACGCGCATATTTTTGCCCCGACGTCGGTGTAGGTGTCGGTATGCGCATCGGTATTGAAGCACCGGTATGAGCATCGATATAGGCATCGGTATAGGCATTGGTATAGGCGTCGGTATAAATGTTGGTATTACCAACGCCCATACTGACACCTTTGCTGGGTCTACCGTCGCATATACCGGCGCGCATTGGGTGTACCGACACTTATTCCGATGACATTACGAAGAGTACCATCGCTTATATCGACGACCATATCTGCAATTTTTTTTTGGGTAGAGTGGTTGTCTTTTGCTATAGCAACATTACCATGATGTTGCTTAGCAAAAGACAATACACTCTACCCAAAAAAGAATGAGTACATGCGATGTGTACTCTAATGTCAACCAAAATATGATTTCATAAAACAAAATATTATTGGACACAAAAGCGATAATCAAAATGAACCATGAACCATGTACAAAAAGAGTTATATATTTCATAAATGAAGCATGTATAAGAGTGTGGCAAACCACTGTCATATATGACACTTTTACGAAATGTGGCAAAGCAATGCATTGCCATATAAAAATCAAATACAAAATTTTGGTGTGCCACTGCCATACACATGCAAAGAACGTTCCATATCAACAATCCTGCAACAAAGAACATTAATGAAATGAGATAAATTCACATGAAATTTACAAACAACAAGTAAAAACCAAGTTTATAAATTAATCACCTCATCGCAAACGCTCCCATGAAACGACCGCACAACATCCCTCCAAGTCCTCCAATAGTGCAGTCAATCCATCATTATATCCATAAGCCTCCTCCGTTCGTGTTGGAGGACGACCCATTGCCAACTCCTGCAACAAATATACAAAACATTAGAGGAACATACATGAGAAACTTAACACAAACAAATTCAATAAATCAAATGGTACTTACAAATTCATGACGCATCGTGTCATATCCGTCATTGCCCAAATGTGATGGTCCAACCGTATCTAAACATGTGGCTGTGGCATCTCACTACTGGCGATATCGGTCACGAGTATGCTGCTGCTTGTCACAAATCATATCCCACTCCTCAGCATCTAACCATACAGGCTTTGGTAAGCCTGCTCTCAAAGCATGACGAGCCTCGAATCATCGATGGGACATAACTTCACGTGCGATGTGCAGAATCCACTCTGAACTGACAAGAGGTTGTCCATCCGCTGGTCGAAACTCTTGATAACTCGTCTGTGTGATATAATTCTTCCAATCTTTATCTTGTTCACTCCATTTCATCATGATAGAGTGTCCAAACTATATGGAGCAAAGTTGTCGTATACGTGCACACATTGCTTTGCCAGCCGCATCCATCACCGGAGCTCCATCTCGGATACTATACACCTTGGAGTCATCATGATCATGAGCACCCCAAGGTGTACATGGTGTTCCACATGGTGTACCATGTGGCGTACCTACATCTGAGGTACTCATCCTAGGAGTAGAAGCGGGTGACACAGCATTTGTCGCATTGCCTCCACAATATTCGCCTTCTCTAGACCTACCTGTAGATCCACTCCTAGAACCTCTAGCCCTAGAGCGTGACCTCGACCTACGAGATGGGCCAAAACTTGTATCGCGTTGAGGTATCAAACGCACATGTCTACTACTAGAGCCAGTAGGGGATGGCTGAAAAGATGGTTGTGGTGGAGTGATAAAGCTAGGAGACATACCTCCTGCGGGAGTAGCACCACCCATAGGAGTGACACCGACAGGAGTTACACTAGCATAAGTATGCCTTGCACTCGCACATGCATCGTCCACACAAGTATGCCTTGCACTCACACGTCTCGTCTTCTTATAGGTTGAGACATATCACGCACAGTAATCCCATCCCATAAAATATGCAGTTCTTCAACAAGTGGTGCAAGATATACATCCATGTTTTTTACCTTATACTTACCTGGTACAATAAGAGCTAATAATAAATGAACTTTCTTTGTGGCCACCCATGGTGGGATGTTATAATTGACCAAACATACAGGCCATGTGCTCCATGAAGAACTGCGTAAACCAAATGGATTCACTCCATCCATAGCTAGGCCTAGACGTATGGACCGAGGCTCACTAGCAAACTCTGGCCACTTATTATCTATGCGCTTCCAAGCATCAGAGTCAGCAGGCACTCACATTACACCATCTATAGACCTGCTCTTTGTATGCCATAACATTAACTCAGCTATTGATTTGCAATATAAACATGTTCTTAATTCGTGGAATGATATGAAAGTGGCGAAGAACCTTTGCAGGGATTGCTTCGCCTACAAGTTCTTCTCTAAATCTATTTGCTCCACACTTTGGACATATGTGGAGATGCTCATACTCATTCCAAAAGAGGATGCAATCATTCGGACAAGAATGAATCTTAGTATAATCCATTCCAATGGACTATAAAAGTTTTTTTGCATCTCCACATGTTGGAGACATGTCATTGCCCTCTAGCAAAAATTGATCTTTAAGAAGCCTCTAATAAGCAATTAAAACGATATTAGTAAATAAAGTTATTTTGATACAACAATGAAAGTTTATTTCAAATCCACTTACCTGAACAATTCAGTGACACTACTATCTGACCATCCATAAATGGATTGCAGATTGAGCATCACGAGTGACACATGTAGTACAGATATCTTTGCTCCATTGTAAAGTGGTAAACGAGCTAATCTTCACATGTTTTCATATTCTTCATCGACTTCTGATCGTGGAAATTTTGTTGTGTCCATGAAACTCTCGACATCTTCTCCACCATCATGATCTTCATCCATCTCATAAAATGCTTCGAGCATCTCTTCCATATGTTCATTCTGTGTAACGCCATTAGTACTTGCTTGTACGTCTAAGTCCTTTTTTGTTTTCTTTTTTCCATGAGAGGTTACCGGTGCAATGTCGTTTTGGTACATCTGCTCACCTGGGGGACCATGCGAATAGTAGCGTAGGTTTTCTAGTCGACTTTTATCAAAGGATCCATACTCTCTAACATGTGCAGTACAAATCCATCGTTTTTGATAAATTTGATACTTGCACTGAGTGCAAGGACATACCATTCTCTCCTCGGATCCAAACTAGCCATCTGATACAATATGGACATTTTATAACATTTTTTTAATTAAACCTAAAAATCATACTCCTAAAGACTTAAACCTCAAATACTGAAACCTAAATACTTAAACACCTAAAAAAACCTAAAACCCTAATCCTAAAACCCTAATCTATATAATTATCCTATTTTATATATTTATTTATTTATATATTTAGATTTTTTTCTGAATTAATCCTATTTTTATATATTTAATTATATATATTTAATTAAATTATTTAAAATATAATTATCCTATTTTATATATATATTTATTTATATATTCAGATTTTTTCCTTAATTTTTTTCTATATTTTCTCTTTATATAAAGTTAATTGAGTTATATATATTCCTAAACCCTAAAACCCTAATCTTAAAGATCTAGACCTAAAATATGTATATTTTTGTATGCATGTGTATATACATGTATATATGTATTATATGTGTATGTGTATGTGTGTATATATATTATGTAGGTGTTAAAACCCTAAAACCCTAATCAGAAAGACCTAGACCTAAAACATGTATATATGTCTATGCATGTGTATGTGTATGTGTACGTGTATATATATATATATATGTGTGTATATAGATAGGTGTATAAGTATATGTGTGTATGTATATGTGTATGTATATTTACTCTGATTAAAATGATTAAAATTGAACCTATTTTTATATATTTAATCTTATATATTAAATTTATTTATTTAAAACACTAATCCTTATCATATTTATTTATCTATATAATTATCCTATTATATATATATATATATATATATATATATATATATATATATATATATATATATATATATATATATATATTTATTTATTTATTTATTTATTTATATATTCAGATTTTTTCTTAATTAATCCTATTTTTATATATTCAATTATATATATTTAAATATATATATTTAATTAAATTATTTAAAACACCAGCTCTTTTTATATTTATTTATCTATATTATTATCCTTTTTGATATATATATTTATTTATATATTCAGATTTTTTCCTTAATTTTCTTCTATATTTTCTCTTTATATAAATTCAATTGAGTTATACGTGTGGCTAAACCCTTAAACCCTAATCTTATAGATCTAGACCTAAAATATGTATAGTTTTGTATGCATGTGTATGTACATGTATATATGTATTATATGTGTATGTTTATGTGTGTATATATGTTATGTAGGTGTTAAAACCCTAAAACCCTAATCAAAATGACCTAGACCTAAAACATGTATATATGTGTATGCATGTGTATATATATGTGTATGTGTATATATATGTGTATGTGTATATATATGTGTATATAGATAGGTGTATAAGTATATGTGTGTATGTGTATGTGTATATATATTCACTCTAATTAAAATGATTAAAATTAAACCTACTTTTATATATTTAATTTATTTATTTAAAACACTAGTTCTTATCATATTTATTTATCTATATAATTATCCTATTTTATATATATATATATATATATATATATATATATATATATATATATATATATATATATATATATATATATATATATATATATATATATATATATATATTTATTTATTTATTTATTTATTTATATATTCAATTTTTTTTCTTACTTAATTCTATTTTTATATATTTAATTATACATATTTAATTAAATTATTTAAAACACTAGTTCTTTTTATATTTATTTATCTATATAATTATCCTATTTTTTATATATATTTATTTATATATTCAGATTTTTTTCCTTAATTTTTTTCTATTTTTTCTCTTTATATAAATTTAATTGAGTTATATATATGCCTAAACCCTAAAGCCCTAATCTTAAAGATCTACATCTTAAATATGTATATTTCTGTATGCATGTGTATATACATGTATATATATATTATATGTGTATGTGTATGTGTGTATATATGTTATGTAGGTGTTTAAAACCCTAAAACCCTAATAAGAAAGACTTAGACTTAAACTTGAAATACTAAAACCTAAAGACTTAAACCTGAAATACTAAAACCTAAATACGTAAACACCTAAAAAAACTTAAACCCCTAATTCTCAAAGCCTAATCCTATTTTATATATATGTTTATTTATATATTCATATTTTTTTCTTATTTGTTTCTATATTTTTTCTTAATATAAATATAATTGAATTATATGTATGCCTAAACCCTAAAACCCTAATCTTAAATATCTAGAACTAAAATATGTATATTTCTGTATGCATGTGTATATACATGTATATATTTATTATATGTGTATGTGTGCATATATGTTATGCATGTGTAAAAACCCTAAAACCCTTTTCGGAAAGACCTAGACCTACAACATGTGTGTATGTGTATGCATGTGTATATATATGTGTATGTGTATATATATGTGTATAAGTATATGTGTATGTATGTGTAAAGAGCTTAAAAACCCTAATCCTATTTTTATATATTTGATGTAAAAAAAAACTTTTAAATCAAAATTTTATATATTTAATTATATATATTTAATTACATATATTTAATTAAAACACTAGCTTATGTGTGTGTATATGTGTGCATGTGTGTATGTATGTGTGTGTGTGTGAATGTATGCATGTGTGTATATGTGTATGTGTTTCTATGTATGCATGTGTGAGTATATGTGTATGTGTGTGTATGTATCCATGTGTGTGTATGCATTCATGTGTGTGTGTGTGCATGCATGTGTGTGTGTATGTGTGTGTGTGTGTGCATGTGAGTGTATGCATGCATGTGTGTATATGTGTGTGTATGTATGCATGCATGTGTATATATGTGTGTATGTATGCATGTGTGTACATACATGTGTGTATGTATACATGTGTGTACATGTGTGTGTGTATATGTATGCATGTGTGTATATGTGTATGTGTGTGTATGTATGCATGCATGTGTGTATATATGTATGTGTGTGTATGTATGCATGCATGTGTGTATATGTGTGTATGTATGTGTGTATGCATATGTGTATATGTGTGTGTATGTATGTGTGTATGCATGTGTGTATATGTATGCATGTGTGTATGCATGCATGTGTGTATATGTGTGTGTATGTATGCATGCATGTGTGTATATGTGTGTATGTATGTGTGTGTGCATGTATTTTTGTATATGTGTGTGTGTATGTATGTGTGTATGCATGTGTGTGTGTATGTGTATGTATGCATATGTGTATATATATATGTGTGTGTATGTATGTGTGTATGCATGTGTGTATATTTGTATGTGTGTGTATGCATGCATGTGTGTATATGTGTGTGTATGTAAGCATGCATGTGTGTATATGTGTGTGTATGTAAGCATGCATGTGTGTACATGTATGTGTGTATGTATGCATGTGTAGATGTGTAGATGTGTGTGTGTGTATGTGTGTGTGTATGTATGCTCTATCTTCGTCTCTTTCATCTCTCTTTATCTCTCTCTCTCTCTTTATCTTTCTATCTCTCTATCTCTCTCTCTCTCTCTCCTCTCTCTCTCTCTCTCTTTCTCTCTCTATCTCCCTCTCTCTCATCTCCCTCTGTTTTTCTCTCTCTCTATCAATAGAGAATAAAACAATCACTTACAAGTATGTCCCTCTTTTGGATCCTTGTTGTCAAAGCGTAATGTATGTTGTCTATGGTCGAATTCCAAAGAATCGACACCAAAGAACTTCTTCAAAATCAAAGAGAAGAGAAATTATAAGACTTAAAGCATAGAGAAAGACAAAGGCTAAGAGTACGCGAACCACTGACCAAGATGTGAGATCTAAACAGAGTGTGTGTGTGTGTGTGTAGAGAGAGAGATCTGTGTGTGTGTGTGTGTGTGCACAAGACAATGTAGGTCGAAATTCAGTTCACATGCGCAAGTTTGAAAGAAGACAACCACTACTCAAACATGCGCAAAAATGTTTAGTTTTTCTCTCGGGTTCCCGGTATGTTTAAAACACGGCCTTGGTATGGGCATTGGTATGGGTGTCGGTAACTTCCAGTAAATTACCGATGCTTATACCGACGCTCATACCGACCCCCATACCGACGCTTATACCGCCGCTTATACCGACGGTCATGGCACACCCCGACGATCCGTTTTAAACGGTCATACCGATGGTCACTTGACCATCGGTATCTCTAAGTGGCCTTTTCCAACGTTTATACCGATGCCGAGAGTGATTGTCGATATAGGCAAGGTCGGTATGCCCCTCATGATCCTTCTTCATAGAGAGTATCATGGTCAATGGTTCCCTTCATGTATGAAAGTCCTCATATACTATTCTTCCAATGAGTTTTGAAAGATTTGTTTGATTATTTGCTTACAACTATAACAACATAGGGGATATTTAATCTTCTATTGCACAAGTAATTGAGACTTCCAACTAATTTCTTGTATGTTCCAATATCTAGTGGACATGAAGTCTCCTCAATAGATAATTTTGTATTGACCTCCATATGTGTGAAATCTCCTTGCAGTCCTCCATATCCACTGCCTTTGGAATTTTTCTCACATACTTTTGTGAAAGATCAAAATCCTCCATGGTTCCCCCCATACTTCAAGGTGTAATCAATAATGCATTAATACTCAATCTTTCATTTAAATTCTAAACTCATGGACTTTTCTTTTGTTGAAGAAAAGCAGCATTGTCTCCTATGATCACAAGGTCATCTACATAGAGTAAAATCTCAATTGCCTTCCCTAATCTCTTTAGGACATACAAGTTAGCATCAGAACCACATATTTTGAAACCTAGATCCAAGAGATAGTTAGAGATTTATTGATACCATGCTCTAGGGGATTGTTTTAGCCCACAAAGTGCCTTGTTCAGCTTATATACCTTATTCTGTCAATGGGGAGCCTCAAAACCTAGTGGTTGAGATAAATATACCTCGTCATTGAGGTCTTAATTGCGGAATATTGATTTTACATCCATATGATGGAGTGGCCGTCTTTTATTAGCAACTACAACTAGTACTATCCAAATAGAAGTCATCCTTAGAGTCAAGGAAAATGATTCAAAATAGTCAATAGCTTTGATTTGTGACTAGTTCTTTGCAATAATTCTTGCTTTGAACTTCCCCAAAGTACCATCAACCTTGTACTTTAGCTTCCATATCCACTTGGTCTCAATGACTGCATTGAGGGGGTTGATCCACTAGCCCCTAAGTTCCATTCTTCATAACATTGTTCTATTATGTTTGTCTGGAAACCCATCAATTGGTATCATGGGTTGCCTCTTCCACATTTGTTGGTTCCTTTGCTTGTTCTTAAATAATCCTAGTTGTCAAGGGTATGGCTACAATATGCATGCCTACCCATTTCTTCTCTCTTATTCTCTATGATTGCTTTGGCCTATCTATAATCTATTCTAGTGGCAATGAGATGGGGTTTTCAAAATCATAGAGCTATCTCACCCAACATGGTAATGGCTTGTTTGCTTGGGTGAATGTAGGTTGGTGACTTTCAAGCTCATCAACTGAAGACGATTCTCTCTTTCCTTGTGTAGAAGGGATAATTGTTCGACCAAGTTCATAGTGGATTTCCCCCTCACCTCATGATAAAGTGGAAACTCTCTTTTGATCCTCCAATACATATGCTTGCTCCTCTTTGAACACCACATCCTGACTCACATGATCTTCTTCGCTTCAAGGTTGTAAAGCTTCTAGGCCTTTCTATCCTCACTATACCCTGAGAAGATGCATTTGATGTGTTATTGTTGAAGTTTATTTCTCTGCCTATCTCGAACATGCACATAACATTCACTTCCAAATACTTTGAATTAGGAAACAAATGGATTTCTACTAGTGGAGATCTCTTATGGAGTTTTTCCATCAAGTGCCTTGTTTTAAATTTGATTCAAGATGTAGAGAGAAATGTTCATGGCCTCTACCCAAAATTTTATTTGGTAAACCTTTTTCCTTCATGTACATCCAGTGGGATGTGTCAAGTTATGGCTTAACTCTAGGATCCTTTCGTCTTGTGTTCAATGTCTTCGATGATTCTGGTTATTCTCTGGCTAGGTAGACCAGAGCGCATGACAACATCTACTACGATGAATTGGGCCTTCCAATCTTAAGAGCATTTGTATGCCCAAACTCGTGTCCGCCCAAGTACTTCTCTATGCCCATGAACATGCAATTTAATTACAATCATTTATGTACTTGTATTTTCCTTCACATTACCATGAGTTGACATTTACATCACCAACCTGAAGTCCACATGTATAACGCCTTTCTTGGATCATGAATCCAAGATTCCTATATAACTCCTTTGTGCAAGACAGAAAGTTTGGATAGATGAAGCCATCATGGTATAGTAAAGCGAAGTAACAAAGATTTATTGGAAGTTTCGGGAGAGGCCAAGAGATCCACAATATATAAGAAGCCTTCTAGAGCCAGAGAGATATACAAAAATAGAGATAGAGGCAAGGAAGAGGACATAGGTATATATATATATATATATATATATATATATATATATATATATATATATATATATATATATATATATATATATATACACACACACAGAGGGTGGGAGATAGAGAGATATGTGAAGAGATGGATTGATATGCTCCTGAAGATGAAGTGGTGCTGCAAAATCCTTGCACTACACTAGCCAAATAAATTCCACAGATGTGTTGTGGACCCTGTTAGCTTTCCAATGAGTGTATTTGATACCCTATGTAAATTGGGAGATCACTTGCAAAGAGTTGAATGAAGACGATCAAGTTTGACTAAAAGTCAACTAGCTCAAACCTTCTATTTTTGAAATATCACACTCAGTGTTTTACTCAGTGCTCCTTCTGTGATCAAAATTGGCGAGAGATCTTTTAGAAGACTCTAATTAGGAAGCAAAGCAACCTATTAACAGTTATTTCATTGAAAATAATGAACCATATGATGAGAAATGAATCTAATAATTACCTATGTCAACCCGACTTTTTAGGAAGCAGTAGATAGTTATACACAGTCAAGCTTAAATGCCTATTGCTCATAGCACACAAATCCAATTGAGATGAAACTCTTGAATATGATAGCATATGTAGAGAGCTGCCAATACTAAAGTCAAATCTCTGAAAAGGATGAACCATGCTGAGAGAAATCTACTCCGCAAGATGCTCAAAACTGAGAGAATGTGGGAGAGAACAGTTCATACAAATAGACTTGACAATATGGCAATAAATGATCACGAAATCAATTCTATATTGAGTGAATAGTACAATGACTTACTTGTACATATGTGTGCCTTTGAATCACACACTGATCTTGCAATAAGCTCTGAAGATTGAGGCTCACTTTGCAACTAAAAGGTCCATGTATATATAGTGAAAGTTGGAGCCAGATTTTGAATTTGAATTGGAGCTCACCTAAATGACTTTCACTAATTTCTAGAAGTAGATTCTAACTCACACAGTTATGAGTTCATGGAGTTTCCTTTGCCTAATCATCAAGTGGATTCAACAACTTTGATTCTTGACTTTTACATCAAGTAAATGTTCAAGGAAATTACAAGAGATGGTTCACAAGTGAACCCTTCATACATTGTCTTCTTTTAAGGTTTCTTCAATGACTTTGTGAGACTCAAGCCAATACATATGCTTTCCCTAGTCTTGCTCCAAAAGCTCCCCCTCAATACAAGTATGCTTGAGGCCTTCAATCTTCAAGAATTACATGTAACCCAATCATAGCCTTGAATTTGCAAAGCTTTGTACCATCCAATGCCTTGGTTAGAATATCTGCACATTGTTGATGGGTGGACACATAAGTTAACTCAATTTTCTTGCTCTCAATCTTCTCTCTTACATAGTGATAATGTACCTTAATATGTTTAGTCCTTGCATGAAAAATTGGATTGGCAGCCAAGTGAATAGAACTCTTATTGTCACCAAAAATATTTGGAGTTCCAATCTCCAATCCAAGATTCTGTATAGTTTCTTCATCCACATTGCTTCTTGAGTAGCTATGGCAAGACCTCTGTATTGAGATTCAGTGGAAGAGAGTGCAACTGTGGGTTGCTTCTTGGATGACCATGAGATAAGTTTTGATCCTACAAAATTGAGATATCCTAAAGTGCTTCTTCTATCTTCCTTGGAGCCAGCCCAATTTGCATCAGAGAAAAATTTCAAACTTAAATCACATACATAAGAATAGTATAGCCCCTCATTCATGGTCCCTTTGAGATATCCGAGTATCCTTTTGGCAGCTTCCATGTGTGGTTTCTTGGGTGTGCACATAAATTGACTTAGCACACTTACACTACAGTATATATCTACCCTTGTCAATGTGGCATAGTTCAAACTACCCACAAGGCTTTGATAACTTGTCACATCTTCTATGATTTCACCTTCATGTGAGCTTAATTTGTGATTAACCTCCATTGGAGTACCTGCAATCCTACAATCTTGGCTCTTGAATTTTGTCAACATGTCTTTAATGTACTTTCTTTGAGTAAGAAACAAACCATGATCTTTGTAGACAACTTCCAATCCTAGGAAGTAGGTAAGTGAACCCAAATCACTTATCTTGAATTCTTCTCTCATTTGTTCTTTCATTCTCTTCATTCCATCTATATCATTTCCTGTAAGTATAATATCATCTACATATGCACATAAGTAGATGACTTCAGAATTACTCCTTTTAATCAAGAGTGATGGATCTGCTTTACTTGGTTGAAATCCTTTGTCCTGCAAGAATGAAACAAGCATATAGTTCCAAGCTCTTGGAGCTTGCATGAGACCATGCAATAGTTTACATACATAATCAGGATACACTTGATTCTCAAGCCACGTGCTTGTGCCATATTTACTTGTTCTGTTATCCAACCGTTAAGAAATGCATTTTTTACATCCAATTGAAGTATCTTCCAATTCTTGGAAGAAGCAATACTAAGTAGAACTCTGATTGTAGGCATCTTTGCTAGAGGGGAAAATGTTTCTTCATAATCAACACCTTGAGTTTGTGCAAAGCCTTTTGCTACAAGCCTTTCCTTATACATGTTTATAGATCCATCAAAATTTTTCTTGAGCATGTAGATCCACCTTGAACCTATTACCTTCATGGATGAAGTCTTGGGAACTAAATCCCAAGTGTTGTTTTCCTCAAGTGCTTCAATTTCCTCCTTCATTGCATGCCTATTCTGGTTTTGCCTTGGCTTCTTCAAACGATGACTACTCGTCTTGGTTTATATCATGTGCAATGTAGATAGAGTGTTTAGTAACTAGAGTGGTGTCAAAACCATACATCTCTGGCTTCTTCTTTTCCCTCATAGATCTTCTTAGGCCATGATGTGATGATTCTAACTCTTCTCCAAGTTCCTGCAATTTTGCTTTACCTTTAGACTTCCATGCCTTGATCTTTTCCATCTCAGATTCTTTATCATCGTCTGAAGTGTCTTGTTCTTCAATCTTGGGTTGATTGTCTTTAACAAGCCTTGGAAAGTCATCTTCAAGATCATAGGGAAAATTGAACTTCTTGCATGAATCCTCATACCATGAATTGTTCTCATCAAATACTACATGTCTACTCACCAAGAATCCTTTCTTGGTAGGGTTGTATAGTCTGTAGCCCTTTTGATTGTTGTCATATCCAATGAATACCCACCTTTTTACTTTTGGATCCATCCTGCCTATAACCTGTGAAGGAACATGAGCATAAGCAATACAACCAAAAACTTTGCAATGGTCGAGGCTTGGTCTACTTCAGTTCCGGGCTTCATATGTTGTCATCCCATCTAGGGATTTTAAAGGCAAACTGTTAATCAAATAAGTAGTTGTGGATACAACCTCAGACCATAGATAGTTAGGTAAATGCTTTTCATTTAACATGGACCTTGTAGCTTCAACAATTTTCCTATTCCTCCTTTCTACCACTCCATTTTGCTAAGGACTCTACCTTGTAGTTACCTCTCCTTTGATTCCTCTTTCTTGAAGAACGGAGTCAAATTCATGGGAGAAGTATTCTCCCCCTCCATCTGACCTTAGCCTCTTAATTGATTTACCTGTTTGATTCTCCACAGGAGCTAAATATCTCTTGAAGCATGAAAAACCTTCATCTTTGTGTTTCATAAAGAGTAGGATAGTCCACCTACTGCAATCATCAATACATGATACATAATACCTTGATCCAGATAGTGAAGCATCTGTGCTAGGTCCCCATACATTTGTGTGGACCAATTCCAAGAGGTCTCCATGCGTATAGCCTTTCTTCATGAAGGGTAACCTCTAAGACTTTCCAAATTGACATGCACTGCATTTATAAATCAAATGTTGCTTTGACAAATTAGGGAGTCCAAGTACACTTTGGTCTCTACATATTTGCTTTAATGATCTTTCACCAATATGTGCTAACCTCTTGTGCCATACCTCCAATTCTATGAGTATTTGATTACCATAATTGAAAAAAGTTATGTTCCTTGTGTCTTGCAACTCAAATGTGAATAATCTACCTGTTTTTCTCCTTTTGCAATTCTTTTGAATCCTTGACTAGGATCCTCAACATATGCTCCTCCTCTTGTGAACCTGACTTGCAGTCCTTACTCGGGCATAATGATTATATATACAAGGTTTCTTGTATCATCTCCTATTTGTACTTCATGCATGTTCCTTGGATCTTCTAAATCTTATACGAGGGCCACATTTCCTACCACATGATTGGAACAACCTGAATCTATGCACATGCTCATCATATTTACCTTGGGGCATTGCCATGTTCATGATTAGTAATGAGTCTTCTTGATTTGAGTCCTCTATATAATTATTGAAATCTCTTTATCCTTTGCAGTTTTTGTGATAGGTTGAGTGATTATTGTGATAGCCATTGTTGAATCTTCCTCTTGAATAGCCATATTCTCCTCTATTGTATCCTCTGCCTCTTTGATTCCTGGAATTCCTAACACAATTTTTAGTTGTATGATTGGCTAGTCCACAAATAGAACAAGGATTGGGGACTTGAGATCTCCCCCTGTCTTGTCTACCTCCTCTTCCTCTACCTCTGCCATGCCTTCCTCTATGTGCATAGTTAGCTTGATGCATACTTGCTTCATCATCTACTTTCTTTGCCTTCCCTTTATTATCTTTAGTCTTTCCTTTATCAGTGTATAAAGCTGAAGATTGAGTACCTTTGGAGCCTTCTCCACTCTTCATGAGTTTGGCCTCTTGAGTGAGTAATTATCCAATTAGAGTGTTGAAGTCTCGTACATGCATATCCATGTACAAATCCATTACTGTAGTAAAAGCTTCCCACTTGTCATCTACCTTTATGCCATTGATGACTTGCCTTACAATATGCTCTTCATCTATTAATTCTCCAATACTTCCTAACTGATTAGCTATGTCCTTGATTTTTGTGACAAGTCAGTCACATTCAGCTTGGGAGCTTTCTTGAGAGTTGTGAAGTCCAGCCATAGTTGATGCTTTCTTGCTTTAGTACTTGAAGAGAAGAAGGCATCAAGTGCATTCCACACTTCCTAAGATGTTTTACAACTTTGGATATGAGGTAAAAAAGATCAAAGATAGAGTTGAGAAGATAATACCTTGCTAAGGCATCTTTGGAACACCATGTACTTAGTCTCTCCTGCTCTTCATGTGTTGGTTGACTTTTGTCTCTGAATGTAGGCATAAATTCATCTCCAACCATAGAACCATATAGATTCCTGCCTTGGAGATAAGCTTCCATCCTTAATGACCTAGTAGAGTAATTACCTCTCTCCAACTTGCCAATTGATGAAGAATATCCATCTGCCATACTTGCTCTGATACCATTGTGAAGAGATGGATTGATATGCTCCTCAAGATGAAGTGGTGCTGCAAAATCCTTGGAATACTCTAGCCAAATAAATTCTAGAGAAGTGTTGTGGGCCCTTTTAGCTTCCCAATAAGTATATTTGAGACCCGAATAATGAGTATATTTGAGACCCTATGTACCTTGGAAGATCACTTGCAAAGAGTTGAATCAAGACATACAAGTTTGACTAAAAGTCAACTAGCTCAAACCTTTTATTTTTGAAATATGACACTCAGTGTTTTACTCAATGCTCCTTCTCTGATCAAAATTGGCCGGAGATCTTTTAGAAGAGTCTAATCAGGAAGCAAAGCAACCTATTACAAGTTCTTTCAATGAAAATGATGAACCATATGATAAAAATTGAATCTAACAATTTACCTATGTCAACCCAACTTTTTAGGAAGCAGTAGATAGTTATACACAATCATGCTTAAATGCTCATTGCTCATAGCACACAAACCCACTTGAGATGAAACTCTTGAATATGATAGTATACTTAGAAAGCTACCAATACCAAGTTAAAGCTCTAAAAAAGATGAACCGTGCTGAGAGAAATCTACTCTTCAAGATGACTAAAAACAGAAAGAAAGTGGGAGAGAACAATTCATACAAATAGACTTGAAAATATGGCAATAAACGATCATGAAATCAATTCTAGGTATTGTTGGAATTTGGGGTCCCAAGATCGTTCCAAACTAAAACCTTTTGAGCATACACACTTAGTTAATTAAGATGATCACTGAGAGATAGAAAGAAAGAGATCTTGAGACAAGGATAGGGAACGTAAGCCAAAGCTTACTCACTAAAAGATAGATGTCCAAATTACAACATGGGAGTACTACTTAACCATACAAAGTGGTGCACTCACTAATGGAAGAATATCCAAGAAGATGATGATATAAAATTTAGATTATGTTGAAATAATCTAAGTGTGCACGAAGTGAATGAGCAACAAAGCTAACCTTATTCTCACAAAATAGTGTAACAAAATTGTAAATCAACCAACCCTAATTTTGAGATTAGGGTAGAGAAACCCTAAAAGTATATATATAAGGTTAACTCACAAAAGATAGTTACCACCACCTTGTAGAAGACTTCTTGCTCTCAATTTCAATGGTGAAAAATATTCTAAATAGAATAGTGGACTATGCAGTTCCCAAAATTACAGTCACATATAAAAACAAATCCATCCCCAAGGTTTTGATTGATGGTGGGTCTAGTATTAACATCACCTCCACAACTACATGTAAACAGTGATGGAGAGTGTTAATCTCCAAAAGAGCAAGCTATCCTTAATGTTAGAGCACCTCTATATCAAGAAAAACTCAAGACCTTTACCAATTTGCAGGATCAATACTAGATTGTCAAAATCTTGAACGAACTGTGAAGAGAGTTAATACTCAAAAAGTCTGCTGCATATAATTCAATTATTGAATAATAAAAAACTTTGCACACGGTTTTGCCTATAGATTGGGAACCTTCTCCAATTTAAATAATCTCAAAAGATTAAGTATATGGTGAGAAAATGATCCTTACAATTCACCTATGTCTAAAACTTTACTTTTCTACAATCAACTTTGACACCTATAACTTCTAAAGCATGGTTCTCTCAAACTATAGCCCTTTTGATCAAATTCTTTTAGCCATAGGTAGCTTACCATCAAAATTAAAGAAGGAGTGCTTGCTTTCTCAAAACTTTACACTGTGGAAGGATAATTGACCAAAACATTAGCATTCAATTTTGCATCTGTTGCAACTTCACTTCTTCACATTTACACATGTAAATGTTCCTACTCTCAATTCTCTCCGCCTGATCACAATTAAGATCTGAAAACTTGTACATAGATCAATAAACTATTTCTACAAAAGCATTTCACAAAAGATTAAACACAGAAGGAGTACTCATCAAAAGATCGGGTGCAATATTTCTTCTTCTCTGAGAATTTTTACATCTAGATGAGAGAGATCTTCCTCACTTCTAAAGTTTCTAATAACTTCTAATTCTTCTCATCTCATGCTCTCTCATACATGTCCCGACATTCTATTTGTATATATCAGCATATATGTACAAGCTCATGACCATACAAAAGGTATAAGTGACCTATCTATAAGTTTAATGTACATATGTATACAAGTCTTCATTTTCTGAATGTGCACTATCTTCAAGCTTCATAGACTAATATTTTCTTCAATCTTTGACTTCAATCCTTCATTCAAAACATCAATTGGTGGTTGGCTTGCACCAATAGCTTCCCCTCAATCATCAATTGAGGTTTTCTCTATATTCTTTATACCTGCCATGTCTTTAAATCTTTGTATCTTTGGTCCATCCAAGCTTTTGGTTAGCATATCTGCAATCTGATCTTTTGTTGAAGTATGTATGACTTTGATCTCCTTATCAATCACCTTCTCTCTTAGAAAGTGATATTGAATCTCAATGTGTTTAGTCCTGGCATGAAAAACAAGGTTTGCAGCTAGATACAATGAACTCATGTTATCTCCATGAATAGTGGGTGTACTCTGAATGATGTCAAAACTCTTCATAAGAGTCTTTAGCCATATGACTTCCTTTGCAGCTTCAACCATACCTTTGTACTCTGCCTGTGTAGATGATAAAGCAACTGTGTGTTGCTTCTTAGAACACCAAGAGATTAACTTATCTACCACATAACACAAGTATCCATATGTTGATCTTCTATCATCACGATTACCTGCCCAATCTGTATCACTATATATCTTGATGTTTGTATATGACGTAAAACCATAATACAAACCTTCTTTGAGTGCACCCTTAATGTACCTCAACACCTTTTGTCTTGCAATCCAATGTTCTTTCCTAGGACAATGCATGAATTGAGACAACACTGCAAGTGCATGACAAATCAGGCCTAATTAATGTAGCATAGATTAGACTACCAAACAAACTTTGATATAACTTCATGTCCTTGAATTCTTCTCCTCCATATCTACTCAAGTTGTGATTCACCTCCATTGGATTAGGAGCTATTCTGCAATCATCCATTTTAAACTTGATCAACAAGTTCTTCAAATACCTTTCTTGGGTAACATACACTCCATGTTGAGTATATGAGATCTCCATGCCCAAGAAATATGACAAGTCTCCCAAGTCACTAATCTTGAACTCTTTTTCCATTTGTCTCTTTAGGCTTTGTATGCCCTTCTCATCTATACCTGTAAGAATTATGTCATCAACATATATGCACATGTAAATAAACCCATCATCACTTGCTTTGACAAGCAAGCTACTATCTGCTTTAGATACTTGAAAACTAAGTTCCTTGAAGAACTTCACAAGTCTATAATTTCATGCCCTTGGGGCTTGCTTCAAACCATACAAAGCTCTCTTGAGCTTACATACATATTGTGAATACCTTTTATCTATGAATCCTTCTGGTTGCTCCATGAAAACATTATCTGAAATATAACCATTTAGAAAAGCATTCTTCAGATCTAATTGACATAATATCCAACCTTTACATGTAGCAATTGCTATGAGTGTTCTGATGGTTGTCATCTTTGCCACAGGACTATAGGTCTCATCATAATCTATACCATATATTTGAGCATACCCATTCACAACAAGTCTAGCTTTATATCTAGACACACTGCAATCTGCATACCTCTTGGTTTTGTAGACCCATTTGCATCCCATGATCTTCTGACTATTTGGTTGAGGAACCAAATCCCAAGTCTCATTTTCTATTAATGCATCATACTCTTCCTGCATAGCTTTCCCCCAATTTTTGTTACCTTTTGCCTCTTCATATGTAGAAGGGTCTTCATCTGCTTTCACCATGTAAGCATAGTCCTTAGTAGTCGAAAAAGAAGTGTCATAGCTATACCTTGTAAGTTGCCATTTGTGTCTTGATGACCTTCTGAGTTCAACACTTCTTGAAGTTTCTCGTTCATCACATTTTGGATCAAATCTTGGCACTTCTTCAACTTCAACTTGTACTTCATTGTTCTCTTCTTCATCAAATATCTGAACCTTTGATTTACCTTTCTTTTGATGCACAATTTCTTCATCACCTGCATGACTCTAGTATTGATTGTACCTGCAAACAAGTACCTTGCTCATCAAATGTAACATCCTTTACAAGGAATTGCTTTGTGGATGGATTCCACAACCTATAACCCATCTGCTTTTCATCATATCCAATGAACACATACTTTTGAGCTTTAGGTGCCAATTTATGCCTCAACTGAGATGGCACATATGCATAAGCCAAACATCCAAATACTTTGCAATGATCTAAGGTAGGTCTCTTACCCCACCATGCCTCATATAGTGTCAAAGATGGAGTCTTGAGGGGACCACATACATCACTATGAACAAGCTGCAATTTTCTTGTAGTGTGTGTGTGAATATCTTTTGAAAAAGAAGCATGATGCATTTTTCCAAGAATGCAACCTTCACATGCATGCTTTTCAATGGACTCAAGTGTAGGCAAGCCAATAACCATGTCTTTCTTTTGCAAGTAAATCAAACTATTGAAGTTCAAGTGACCAAAATGAACATGCCAAAGCTCCATTTCAGCCATGGAAGAAGTATGAGCAATTAAGGCATTCGAGGCAGCCCTCTTGTATGTATCCATGCATTACAAACCATTACATAATGTACTGGACATCACGATAACATCACCATTTTTGAAATCATGAACCATACACTTATCATCAACAAAGTGTACATGAAGTCCAGCTTTGGTAATCAACAGAACTAAAATTAGATTGTTCTTGATACCGGGCACATACAATGCATTTTCCAAGAGAATCACACCTCCATTTGCAACCGTAAGCTCAATTTCTCCTATTCTAATGATAGGATAAGATGCATTGTTTGCACACACCACATGTCCTCCTTTGGGTGCATCTTTCAAAGAGGGAAAAAATCTTTTGCATGATGTTATGTGCTTTGAAGCACCACTATCAAAGAACCAATCTGAATCAGCCTCACTCACAACCATACATTTAGGATGCAAAGGAGCATCATAATGACATGTAACAACACATGTCCAAAAATCTTGAGCCATGTTAGCTTCATCATTCTTTGCATTTGCTGAATTTTCAGCAATAGACATGTCTGATTCCCTCTTCTTTTCATTGCGTTTAGCAAGCTTTCTACACTCATCAATAGTATGACTAGACCTTTCGACAATATTTGCATCTCTTGTTCTTTTGAAAATAACCATCATTAGAGGAATGAGTGGAAGAGGAAGCTTGAGGCTTTGGTTTTGATGAACCCAAAGTTGAACCATACTTGCTTTTCCCCTTTTGTGAGATAGCAAGTGCTTGTGTTCCCTCAATCAAACCACTCATATTCACTCTAGATTGCTCTTCTTGCAAAAGAAGAGACACAACCTCATCAAATGCATACATATTACGATTTCCTTTCGCAACCAAACGGAGTGTCGTAGCAAAGCTTTGAAAAGATTTCGGTAATCCTTTCAACAATGTAGAAATGAGTGATGCATCCAGAATAATCTCATCTATGTTTGCCAATTGCTCTTTCAAGTCCTTGATGTGAGTCACATACACATCCACTGACTCATTTTCAGCCATACATGCATCCTCAAGTTGCTTCCTCAAGTATGCAACACGTGCTTCATTACACATGGCATACAAAGAAGCAAGAGTGTCCCATGCTTGTCGTGATGTAGAACATGATCGAATGTGTGGAAGTATATGACGCTTCACTCAAAGTGCAATCAAAGCATGAGCTTGAGCATCTTTTCCATCCCATCTAAGCTGCTCTTGTGTAGGTGGAGAAGGAGAAACCACTGTACTCGAAGAAGAAGCTCTAGCTGTGACAGTAGACTGTGGAGTAGAAGCACCTTTAGGTCTTCGATCTACATCTGCCACTATGTTCCAAAGTTGTTTGGCAACAAGAACATGCTTCATCATGTAAGGCCACATTAGATAGATGGTCCCATCAAGCTTATCTTTAGCTTGAAGCATGCCAAACAAGTCATTGGTGGCATCCATTTCACAAAAGAACAAGAACGTGACAAAATCTTCACTTTGACGAAAGCTGAAATGAATGCTGAAATTTCAGCTCACAAACTATCACGCTGATGGTGATTCTGATTGCACAAATGCCTTGGAAATGGGGGTAAAACCCAGCGCACCTGGTGGAAATGTTTCTTGGCTGCTGAAATTCACAAATCTATGCTCTGAAGTCGATTTGCACTGTTAAAAGTGGCGCGCATCACGATGTGAAAAATTGAAACTTGAGATGGAGCAGAACCCGCTCTACTACCACTCTTGGGTGTGTGTAGAAGTGCCAGAGACACACGAGAAGCACACACAAGGAGCACAAATGCAGCAAGGCACACGAAGAAGACGATGGCTAGAATAGCTCTCTCCATTGACGATGAGCTGAACTCAAGTAAGAGCTAAATGATATCCTTAAGTACAAAGTACCACCACATATGAGAGTATCAAGTATGTGGTAACATGGGGAAAAACCCTCTAGCCAGCACTAGACTAAAAAGTGCCCATGTATAGCGAAAAGGTTCACATTAAAGCTACTCGAGGAACACATAAGCGTAACATATATATCCACCTTTCAACTTAAGAATCAATGTACTCACCTACCTTTCTATCTATCTATTTATCTATTTATCTATCTATCTATCTATCTATCTATCTATCTTTTCTATCCATCTATCTATCTATCTATCTATCTATCTATCTATCTATCTATCTATCTATCTATCTATCTATCTATCTATCTATCTATCTATCTATCTATCTATCTATCTACCTATCTATCTATCTATCTATCTATCTATCTATCTATCTATCTATCTATCTATCTATCTATCTATCTATCCAAACCCTAAACCCTGAACCCTAAACCCTAAATCTTAAACCCTAAACCCTAAACCCTAAACCCTAAACCCTAAACCCTAAACTCTAAACCCTAAATCATAAACCCTAAATCCTAAAACCCTTAAGCCTAAAACCTAAACCCTAGATCCTAAACCCCTAATCCTAGACCTTAAACACCAAACCCTAAACCATAAGCGCTAAACCCTAAGCCCTAAACCCTAAAACCCTTAACCCTCAATCCTAAATTCTAGATTCTAAACCCCAAATCATAAACCTTAAACCTTAAACCCTAAACCCTAAGCCCTAAACCCTAAACCCTAAACCCTAAATCCAAACCCTAAACCTTAAACCCTAATCCCTTAACCCTAAACCCTAAATCCTAAACACTAAACCCTAAACCCTAAACCCTAAACCATGAATCCTTAACCCTAAACCCTAAACCTTGAACCCCAAACCATTAATGCTAAACCCTTAATCCTAAATCCTAAACCTAAAACCCTAAACTTTAACCCCTAAACCCTAAATGCTAAGCCCTAAATCCTAACCCTAAACCCTAAACAGTAAACTCTAAAACCTAAACCCTAAACTATAAACCCTAAAACCTAAACCTTAATACTTAACCCTAGAACCCTAAATTCTAAATTGTAAATCCTAAACTCTAAGCCCTAAACCCTAAAACCTAAACCCTAAACCCTAAATTCTAAACCCTAAATTCTAAACCCTAAACCCTAAACCCTAAAACCTAAACCCTTAACCCTAACTCCCAAACCCCAAACCCTAAACCCCAAACCCAAAATCCTAAACCCTACATCCTAAATCCTAAATTATAACCCTAAACACTAAGCCCTAAACATAAACCCTAAATCCTTAACCATTCACCCCAAACCTTATACCCCAAGCCCTAAATCCTAAACCTTAAACCCTAAACCCTAAATCCTAAATCCTAAATCCTAAAACCTAAACCATAAATCCTAAACCATAAACCCTAAATCCTAAACCCTAAACTCCAAACCCTAAATCCTAAACCCTAAATAATAAACCCTAAACCCTAAACCCTAGAACTTAAATTATAAACCTTAAACCCTAAACCTCAAACCCTAAATCTTGATCCCTTAACCCTAAAACCTAAACCTCAAACCCAAAACCCTAAACCCTAAGCCCTAAACCTAAGCCCTAAACATCAAACTCTAAACCCTATACTCTAAAACCACATGTCCTAAAACCTAAACCTTTAACACTAACTCTATAGCCTAAATCATAAACCCTAAATCCTAAACCATAAACACTAAACTCTAAACCCTAAACTCTAAAAACTACACACCAAATGCTAAATCGTCAACCTTAAACCTTAGACCCTACATCATATACCTTAAACCCTAAACCCTATAATCAAAATCATAAATCCTAAAGCCTAAAGCCTTAACCCTAAATGCTAGATCCTAAACCCTAAACCCTAAACCCTAAACCCTAAACCCTAAGCCATAAACCCTAAACCCTCAACCCAAAACCCAAAACCCTAATCCCTAAACCATAAATCTAAATCCTAAACCCTAAACTCTGAACTCTTAAACCATAAGCCCTAAAACCTAAACCATAAACCCTAAACCCTAAATATCACAATAGTTCATGGAGTGAACCTCCTCTTATGAGGAGAGTGCTGTTGGAGTTAGACGTTTGTAGAAGCACGCGAACATCACAAGGAA
Organism: Ceratopteris richardii; assembly: GCA_020310875.1. Classification (NCBI taxonomy): domain Eukaryota; kingdom Viridiplantae; phylum Streptophyta; class Polypodiopsida; order Polypodiales; family Pteridaceae; genus Ceratopteris; species Ceratopteris richardii. The sequence continues at coordinate 30,393,278 of CM035408.1, read as the reverse complement.
GAAGAAGAAGCTTGGAGCACAACACACAATACTGAATGCATTACTAGAGAATGTACAAAGATAAGTAGCCCATTAGGGCAATAGGCGTATATACAAGCCGGGGGAAAAAAACCTCGTAAACAGGGAAAAAAGTGTCCGGGCGGTCCTAGTGTGTTCACACACATCACTACCTAAATATATCAACAAATCCCCCCTGGGAGTGATGCGATGAACAAGGAGTTGGCACTCATGTATAAGGAAGTGCCAAGCTATGTGGAAATCACTCCACAAAAGGAAGTAAGCCCAAAGCTTTGCGGAAAGCTTCAAACTTCTCCCTAGGCAGAGCCTTCGTGAAAAGGTCTTCTATGTTCTCCTGCGTGGGCACATATGCCAAGCTGATCTCCCCAGCAGAGAACCTCTCCCTGACATAGTGATAATGCACCTCAATGTGCTTAGTGCGAGCATGGAACACAGGGTTCCTCGCAACTGCCAATGCGCTCTGGCTGTCAGTGAAGATGCTGGTGGCAGAAGACTGGCCAACACACAAATCAGCCATAAGGCGTCTAAGCCACACACACTCAAGAGTCGCTGTGAAAGTTGCCCTATACTCAGCCTCGCAACTAGAAGTGGCCACAGTAGGCTGCTTCTTGCTCAACCAAGATATACATGAGCTACCAAGCATGAAGCAAAAATCATTGGTGGACACACGAGTGTCACAGCAACCAGCTCAATCTGAGTCAGAAAAAGAATGCAAATCTAGCGGTAGTGATCCCCCCTTGGGATACAACAACCCAAGTAGCCGAGTACCACTCAAGTAGCGAAAGATGTGCTTAACCGCCTTCCAATGCGTGACTCTTGGGCAATGAATAAACCTGCTCATCTGTGAGATAGCAAACTGAAAATCAGGCCGAGTAATGCATAAGTAAATCAAGCATCCAACAGCCTACTGATAGAGAACAACATCAAATGCATCTCCAGCATCATGAAGACTTAATCATAAACCTGTCTCCATAGGAGTGGCAGTAGGCTTACAGTCTTCAAGGCCAAAATGTTGCAATAATGTGTCAATATATTTCGTTTGACACAAAGCCATTCCACCATCAACTTGCATAAACTAAATGCCCAAATAGTGATGCAAATGCCCCAAATCAGACATCTCAAATGAGGCATGCAAATCAACCTTGAAATCAACAATATGCTTCTCAATAGGACCAGTGAGCAGCATGTCGTCAACATAGACAACAATGATCAGAAGCACATCATTAGCACGCTTAACATATAAGGTGCTTTCAGTTGGACTGTTCTCAAAACCATGTGCAACCAAATAGGCATGTATCTTCTCATACCAAGCACGTGGTGCTTGCTTTAAACCATATAATGCCTTCTTTAACCTACACACCTGATTTTCATGCCCTTTCTGCAAAAATCCACGAGGCTGAAAAACATACACTTCTTCATGCAAGTCACCATTCAGAAATGTTGTTTTAATGTCCAACTGATGTACATTCCAAGCATGATGGGCTGCAAGTGCACAAATGCTCCGAACAGTAGTCATACGGCATGTAGGTGCAAAGGTCTCATCAGAATCAATGCCTCTTTCCTACACATAACCCTTTGCAACAAGCCTAGCCTTATACCTGTCAACTGTACCAGCAGGTTTAGGCTTCAGCTTGTATACCCACTTAGTGCCAATGGCCTTCTTTCCAGGAGGCAAGTCACATAAAGACCATGTACCATTCTTCATTATAGCATCATATTCAGATTGCATAGTAGCCATCCAATTTTCTGAATTTTTTGCTTCATCAAAAGAAACAGGCTGATTCTCATCACAGAGACTAGACGCAGCCATATCATAGCAATCTGATGCAAAGGAGGCACTATGAGAGCCTAAACGAGTACGATATGACAAAGGTGCATCTAATTTGCTGTCACGCAAAGTCTGCACCAGCCATTTTGGCATATTTTTTGCCTGCTCAATATCAGCTCTCTGATCAACAAGTGCGTCATGTAAATCTGCATCAAAAATGGAATGATCTACATCATCATATGAAACCTACAAAGGTTGAGAAGTTGCCTCATTAGGACCAGCACTAGACTCTCCACCTATAAAAAGAGGCATCAAAGTATCATACATGTCTTTCGAGCTAACAGATGTCTCCTTGGTACATGAAAGCAATGGCTGAATAGCATCTTCCACAAAAACCACATCATGGCTAACCAGAATGTGTTTATTCTGTGGATGATACAGACGATAGCCTTTACTTTCAAAACTGTACCCAACAAAAATACATTTTACTGCCTTATCATCCAATTTTTTGAGATGTTGTTCAGGCACTAATGCATATGCTTAACAACCAAAAACACGCAGATGAGCAACAGATGGCTTGCGGTCATGCAAGCCTCATATGGAGTGATAGACTGCAGCGCTTTAGTGGGACACCTGTTAAGTACATATGCTGCACACATGACAGCCTCAAGCCAGAAACTATGTGGTAAAGCCTGACTCTTGACCATACACCTCGCCATCTCCATGAGTGACCTGTTCTTCCGTTCAGCAATTCCATTCTATTGAGGTGTATACGGCACTGTACACTGGTGTTTTATCCCACGTTCAGCCAAAAATGCATTAAAATCAGAAGACACATATTCCCCCCCTCGATCAGAACGGAGGATGCCCATTTTACATGCTGACAGATTTTCAGCCAAAACCAAAAATTGTTTGAAGCACAAAAACACTTCAGACTTTGCCTTCAATGGATATACCCATGCATGCCTAGAAAAATCATCAATGAAAGTCACGAAGTAAAGATAGTTTCCAAAAGAAGGTGTCTGCATAGGACCACAGACATCACTATGTACAAGCTGCAATTTTTGCGTAGCCCGAACTGAACCATCTTTTGGAAAGGAGGAATGCTGCATTTTGCCCAAAATACAGCCTTCACATACATGTTTTCCAAGTGCCTCAAGCTTGGGCAAATAAGACACCATATCAGATTTCTACAGGCATAGCAAACTAGCAAAATTCAGATGACCAAAGCGTGCATGCCAAAGCTTTGCATCTGACATAGCCTGAGAATCATGAACTGCACATGCCGAATCATTCACAGATCTTTCATAGTCTATGAGCTTATACAACCCACGATATAAAATGCTAGAAGCAATAATAACATCGCCATTTGACAGATCATGAACTGTACATCTATCATCAACAAATTTCACAACCAAGCCAATCTTGGCTAATGCAGAAACTGATAATAGATTCTTCTTGATCCCTGGCACAAATAGAGCATCTAACAAGGTGAAAGAACTACTATCAGCAGTAGTCATAATGATCTTACCAACTCCCATAATAGGATAAGAGGATTTGTTGGTGCATGTGATAGTATTCCCTATAGGAGCAGGCTCGAGTGAAGAGAAGAAACTGCGCTGTGAGGTAATATGTTTGGTCGCCCCACTGTCAAAGTACCAAACATCTGAGTCCACTACAGACATGCACTGCTCATGAGGAGATGGGTCAAAACTGCAAACAGTAGTAAACGCCCATTCTTCTTCCTGCACAAGATTAGCAGACTCTGTTTTTGGTGTAGAGGCTTCTGCAACAACCATTCCAGCCTCCTTTTTCTTTGCCTCTTTTGCAACCAATTTTGGACAGTTCTTTATGATATGATCATTCCCTTTACAGTACTTGCAAAACAATTTTTGCTTTTCTGATTTCTTCTCATCTTTATCCTGGTTCTTCGAATGTGTGGCATTTGCAAATTTCTGCTTACTAGTAGAAGAGCTCCATTTTCCTTTGCCCTTCTGACTAGCCAGGAAAGCTTGATCTGCAACATGCATAATGGACCTGTTCTGTCTGGACTAATCTTCTTGCAACAGAACAGAAACTAACTCCTCAAATGATAAGGCATTCGGATTGTCTTTCATCATCAACCGAAGAGTAGAAGCAAAACTCTGATATGAATCAAGAAGACCATTCAGAACGGTCTGCACAAGTGAGCTATCTGGTATAACCTCATCAGCAGAAATCAACTGTTCCTTCAAATCTCTTATCTTCATTAGGAAACTGTCCATAGAATCACCTTCATTCATGTGCTCACTCTCCAACTGTTTTCAAAGGTAAGCAACACGAGTCTCATTCCTAGCTTGGTACAATGTGGTAAGTGCATCCCAAGCATCCCTAGCTATTCTGCAAGAGCGAATATGAGGAATAATGGCACGTTTGACAGCAAAGCTATCAATGCATGTGCCTGGGCATCTCTACCATCCCAACGAATCTGCTCTGCAGTAGGTGCAGCAAAAACAGTAGCACGAATAGGAATCTGCACAATATCATCTTCGACACCATCTTCATCAGCTCCAACACCTGTATTCGTAGTACCTGTTGTTACAGGTGTAACAGGACGTCTTTCAACACCCTGCACAATGTTCCACAATCCTTTTGCAACCAATACATGTCGCATCATATAATCCCATAATGGGTAGTTGGTACCATCCAACTTATCCTCAAAGGCCAACATACGGAATACATCACTGCTTTCAGCCATGGCCGATGACTAAAATACCTTGATGCAGAAAATTGAATGTATCTGAAAAAGTTGAACAGAACTGCCCAGACGAGTTCTACTAGACCTGTAGCAGACTTTGAGATGCTTAAACTGGCGAACAAAAACTGGTATATACCTTTGGCACAAAAAAGAAGAAATAGCCTACACAAGCGCTACGATAGTGCGTTCGGAGGCCGAAACGAGCTTAGATCGCGATTTCGGCACCACAAAGCAAAGATGTTTTGATCTCGGAAACACCCTGAGTATGCTCACCAAAATTCGTACGATTCTGAGACTGCAAACGGAGGAGTGTCGATGGTGCCCTAGATGAAGCGACGACCTGCTCTGATACCAATTGTTGGAGTTAGACGTCTGCAGAAGCACCCGAACAGCACAAGGAAGAAGAAGAAGCTTGGAGCACAACACACAATACTGAATGTATTACTAGAGAATGTACAAAGATAAGTAGCCCATTAGGGCAATAGGCGTATATACAAGCCGGGGGAAAAAAACCTCCTAAAGAGGGAAAAAAGTGCCCCGGCGGTCCTAGTGTGTTCACACACATCGCTACCTAAATATATCAACAAGTGCCACATGGTACTTATGGGTATTTAATACCACCTTAGGTAGAAAAGAAGGGAGAAGAGTGAGTCGAAGATAACTGTCTCTCATATATACTAATGCTTGGGCATGGCTGGGAGGACAGAAGAATGCAAGACTCTGTGTGGGTTGACATGAAGGATCGTACGTGACCATAGGCGGTAGGAAAAGGATGACGCAGTCATTGATAGTCATCGCGATCGGCATAAAAAAGAGGGTTATCTATCATTGGTATCAGAACCATATCTTACAAACCGAGAAGGGGATTGAAGTAATTTCACTTTGAGCCACTTGCACATGATATACACTTCAATTTATGATTATTTGCAGGTTCTAAAATGGCTTTTGTAGGTCTAAAGACGGACTACAAATGCATTTTTTTGGGTAAATTTGCATTATTTTGCTAATAATGTGACCATGCTTTATGTTTTGGGAAGTGATCCGATGTTTTCAGTTTATATTAGGACCTAACAAGGAAGGTGAAAAGGTCTTGAAGCTATTACTTGTGAGCACACTCAAGTTAGGAAGACCTGGAGTGTAATGAGGGCAATCTATCATTTAATATTAGATGGGCTTGGAGTCACTTGTTATTCGACAGTGCCTTCGATCAAAAAATGTCTGAATTGTCGTGCAAAAACTATTTGGACTTGTCTGAATAAGTTGACGTGGCACCAAATAAGTTGGTTGAATAATAAGGGGACATCAAAAAATTCCATAATTATTCACGAATAATCGAATTATCGAATAACGAATAATGCAACCTAGGTGCTACCACTTTGGAGGTGGAGATCTTAGCTATAAGAGAGGTGCTACACTCTCTTCCTTTGTATCCATATTCTTTATATCCATATCTTGTAATATGAGCTTTATTTCCTTTTGAATCCAACTATCTCTTGTTTCCTCTTGTATCTCCCACCCTTTCCATTTCTTCTAATTGCTTCTCTACATTCCCTGCATTTCCAAACCATCATCATTCCCCATCAACTTATATGTACTTGGAAGTGAGGTTATCTTGCTCCTTGTGTTTGTGTATGTGTTATTTGTGTGAATGCTAAGAGGGCAGTGTGGAACACCTGTGTCCTAAGAGCATTTGGTGTAACAGTGTATGTGTTACCTGTGTAAATGCTAAGAGGGCAGTGCAAAACACCTATGTCCTAAGAGAATTTTCACTTTGTGTGGGTGCTAAGAGGGTAGTGCGGACCACCCGTACCCTAAGAGTGCTCTTTGTGTTGTATGTGTATGTGTAAAGTGAATGTGTAAGGAGCTAAGAACCCTTCCTTTCCATCATATCCACCCCTATTTATGAGCCTGAGTACTAAAGGAGTGTTGGAGGCCATTTCTTTTAGTGCCGGTCTCATAACTTGGTGCTCCCATTGAGGAAAATAAATTTAATGAATTTCTAAAATCCCAATAACCAAAATCAGCCGATTCGTCCCAACAACCTTATCAACCAAGGCCCCTCCTTTCCATCCATATCACATATAGTAGGAAGATATTCTTCCAACAAAACATAGTCTATCATTCTTGGGTAGAGTGTTTGGCAGAAAATCCTTGAATCTCAAGAACCATTTATATTTCCAGTTCTAGAGTATACCCTTACCTTTGACATCTAGATCTTCATTGTTCTTTAAGGGAGACACCTTCAATTTCAACCATGGCATCAATCTTCCTGCACTTCTATGGAAGATGCAACGAAGATGCCAGAGAGCTTTCAGACAACTTGGAAATGGCATATCTTGTCTCAGGAAGGGATCAAGAAGCTATGAAGCTAAGGGCTTTCTCATTGGTCCTAAAGGAGGAAGCCAGAGTATGGTACAACAACCTATCAAACGAGGCAACAGAAAGCTAGAAAGCGGTGCATGAAGCATTCATAGCACAATCTGGCAAAAAGGATACACTAGAAGGATTGTGGCAACAATTGATCTCACTAAGTCAATTAACTCTTGACGACTTTTCAAATTATGAGTCCAAGTTTTAGTGTGTATGGAATAACTAGGAAAGTAGCCTAGGCCTAAATGAGGTAGCTCCATAGTTTTTGAAAAGGGATAGATTCATCTCAGGACTCTTCCCTTCTCTGAAACAAAAGGTGAAGTCACAATTTCTAGGGACCTTTGAAGAAGCACTAGAGATTGCAAGAGTGAAGCGTAGAAAATTAAAGTTTTAGTTTTCAAAGGTTGAAAATGTAGAACATATGGATGCTATTCCCCTTGTACAAGCTGCACAGGTAGAGAATCGAGAAGTTGCATATCAAGATATCTTGTAGAAAATCACACAGTAGTTAGAACAATTGACACTCAACTTGGTGAGGAATGAGCAAGAGAGTCCACAAAGGGAACAAAATCGAGGACAATGAAGAGAAGCACACAAATATATATGCTACAATTGCAATGAACATGTTCATGGTATGTATAATTGTCCTCACCCTCGTAGGAACCCAGCTTATATGTATCCTGTTAGGAGGCCGCCACAATATGCAGAGGAACAACAACAAGCACAAGCAAATATTCCACTTGTCCCAATGGATCAAGGTAACCAAAGGCAAGTGAATGTTTTAGAGCTGACCGAGGAACAAGAGACCATGGATATGATGCCAAGCAAGAGGAAAAGGGTGCAAGATAGAGACCGATCTCAAGATGAAGATTCAAGCATGGGTACAGAAACGAAGAAAGGAAGAGTTGCAGAAGGGAAGCTAGTAAAGGAAAGAGAAAGCCGAGGAAGTTACAAAAGCTTGCACAAGATAGTGTCTTTGCATGGGAGGATGTCCATAGTAAATGTTTTGAAGAAATCAAAAGAGTACTCAGTAATCTACCCACGTTGATGCCACCAAATATAGGAGAGACTTTCTATGTGTGTCCAAGCATAGGTGAAGAAGCAATTAGAATATTCTTACTCCAGAAGGATATGAAAATATCTCACATGCATCCTATTTACTTTGCTAGCAAGATAATGAAAGAAAATGAGAAGAGATACACAGATACAGAGAAACTCATGTATGCACTCATGTTTGGAGTAAGGAAATTTCAATCTTACCTTCTTTATAGGCCTTTCATTGTTCTTACAATAGATCATGCATTCCCATATGTGGTACAACATATGAGTATCTCATCTAGAATAGCTAAATGGGTTCTTGAACTTCAAGAATACAACTATACTTTTGCACTAGAGAAAAGCACAAGAGCAAGTCTTGTAGACATAATCACCTATAGAAAGTGGGACAGGAAAATATCCAATGAAAGGGACAGGGGAGCAACCTTGCATGAAGAAGATATTGAAGATGCACATACTGTATTTTTTGATGCTGCATATAAGAAGCAAGTCAACAAAGCAACAGGAGGGTTTCTAATCTATGGCCAAAACAAATAGCTCATCTTCAAGAAAGGTATAACTCTTCCTGATGCTCATTCAAATAATGAAGCAGAATATGCAGCAGTGAGGCCTTACATGAATGTGTTGAACATGGTATCAAAAGGTTGATTATAAAATGAGACTCAATGTTGATAATTAAGCAATTGCAGAATGTTTGGTGTTGCAAAAGCCAAAATTTGTTTGAATGGTTGAAAAGGATAAGAGTGTTATTAAAACAATTTGATAATACTCAAATATGTCATGTACGAAGAGTCCCTCATCCGATGAAATAAAGAGCATTCTAGAATCATGTCATGACCATGCATGTGGAGGACACTTCTCACATGAAATAACAATAAGAAAAGTACTTCATGCAGGGTATACATGGCCTACGCTTTATAAAGATGTTCAATATTGGTGGAAAATATGCAATAAATATCAGATTATAGGGAGTAAGAGGCTTATGTATGAACCAAGGACACCAGTCATATCTTATGGGCCATTCAAGAAATGGGGAATCAATGCAATTGGACCCCTACCAAGGACAAGCTCACGGAAGGAGTGGCAGTGGACTACATGACTAGATGGGCGGAATCAGCTAGCACAAAAAGGACAACAACACAAGATATTCGGAAGTTCATTTATGATTTCATATGTTGTAGATTTGGAATACCTATAGAGATAGTGTCTGATTGATAGCTCTTGAGCCCAAGGGAAAAGTGATTATCCGAGACTTTATTTTGTTCAAACCCCTCGGAATCGGTCCACTAGAACTCACAATTATCTCGCGAATATCACATATGTATATACCCGCTTCCACTCGCTTTTCCTTTGGTTCTTTTCCTTTCCCTTTTGCACATATGCACGCACACCCGCAATTCCCTCCCTTTCTTCACTCAACCCCCTCCTTTCACGTCGGGTTCACGTATGTCGCGGAGTTTATGGAAAGGAGGGTGCAAGATAAGTAATTATCTTCACTTGCGAATACATTTCCTTGAGCATTGGATGTTCTTTCATTAGAGATCTATATCGTAGCAAACACAAGAGATGCAAAGATAAAGGGCAAGCTATAAATCTTGGATGGGATGCATAGAAGCTTGGATATTTTTAATCTTTGACCACGTGTAATTTTTTATTTATTTATTTTTTGAAATACCATGACTGGAAACATCAAAAACTTCAAATACTTGGAATGTCATTTTAGCCTTGGCACTAGATCTTCTTTGGCTCTTAACTAATTGTTTGCCCCTTTATTACGGAGATACATTTCTGAGGTCTCCTGCGATTCTCGTTCATTAATCAAGTCTAGAGGAAGCTCTCATAAAATCTCTTTGACAAAGAGATATAGATTACTAACTCGTTTTGTTGATTAACAAACCTTTCAAATGAGAAGTTCAAAAGAACTTACATGCGTAAACAATTTTTTCATATTTTCTTTGTGTTTAGGTTGTGCAAAGTCTTCATACATTTAACCATATATCTATACTATTCAATTGCACATCTCAAGTCCGATTTCACTCAACCGCGCCTCTTTCATAAGTTTTGATTTTTAGGATTCTAGATACCATGCGAACACTTTTGATCCTTATGAGGTATGCAACAGAAGTATTTCCATCATTTCAAACAACAGTAATGCATTCTGTCAATTACACAGACAATCAAAGGGTTAAACCCACACTATCTTTTATTGAAGGAAAAACGAGAGCAACGCTTACCATGCATTTCATACGGAATCTTACGCAAATCAAACTTTCATTTTTCCTACCTTTTCACACTTGCTGCTTCTTTCATGAACAGAATCTTATACGAGTTCTACTCCAGATCACAACCTGAGAACCTTTTTTTGTTATAAACCCTATACCATCTAAAACATTATGAAAATATTAGGTGAACTTTGTCAGAGAGGGGAAACCAATATGCTACACGACAACGGAAAGCATCAGATACAGTTTAGTTATATTGCCTATGAATGAAAGCGTTGAATTATGCGCCTTCTGTTCTTCATCTCTCTAGGGAAAAATTTACATGAATTGATGGAGATTAAAATAAAGAACCAAGAAGAGCTTCTGTTAAGAGCTACCTGTGCATGAGTTATTCAAGATCTTCTCTATGCGTAAGCGGATGAAGCCTTTCATGATAGCATCTTCACAAAGTCCCGAGACATCATCTTTATGCATGCGCAATAATTCCAATGCTCCAACCATAGAGAATGTAGCGCAATTGATATGTTTCCTTGTGTCAAATGGTTCATCATGCCTGATATACGGTAAGGAAACAGGACCTCCGACATCTGTGCAAATTGCATGCCATATTTCGATTCCAGAAATCTTCTGTCAACACGACAGATACAAGCTCGGCATAGAGCCCGTATCAGCATGGATAGCAGACTTTGTGAACATTGCTTAGAGAGAAGTTCAATCTGCAGGTCTTCAAGATTCAATAACGATTCCCAAAAAAAACCCCTTCTCCTTCTTGTCGGTTCTTCCCCCCCACTTAATGTTTTACAGGGCAGCGACCACCTCCCTGCACTCTGCCTGACAAAAACATCACAGGGTACTCAGTTGTGGCAGGACTGCCTTCATGTCGAACCTTTTCTCTCAGATGAGTTCCTTTTTGTACAACAGTATTCCTTGAAACAGAGAATCAAAAACCCCCTTTTTCTCTCGTGTACTGAAATGGCTCTTCTCTCCCTTCTATATATCGGGCTCCCCTCGCCTTGTGTCTCCCTCAACAACAACCCCTATACTGTATAGAACCACCGAACCTGGAGCATCCGCCGAACCTCATGTGAGCTTCCAACCCCCCCAGAGTTGCTGCTCAGAGCCACTGAACCCCCAAAGGCCCTATGTATACCAAAGCAACTCCTTCCCTGCTCAGCGCTCCTCCTCTGGCCTTCAGCAATATAAAAGGGCAGCTCCAGGTCAAAAAGAGAAGTGGGCTGCATAGTGCCTTAAGTCAGCATACGGTCTTCATCAACACGAAAAAAATACAGGAAACCCCGAACACCACCATTGTCATCATCAACACCAGCACCACCACTGGCAGCAGCACAGCGTACATTCCCTCGACTCTGAAACTCACTCTGCACCTATGAAACACACATCATGGACTGCGGGACCGTCAATTGTCTCCGCGTGAATCAGCTGATCTCCCCCTTATCTTTAGCCGGTCTCACCCCCCTTATCCGTTCGTGGAAAAAACGAGAGGGAACGAGAGACCCCACACTTACCATACATGTCCACTAAAGCAGACCCAAGAATGGTATTATCCTGAAGCATCCTATGGCTTTCAAACCTGTCATGAATTTCTTTTCCCTTTTTGATTGCGCCGATGCTCCCACAGGCCTTCAAGATACAAGTGTAAGTCACTGCCTCAGGTGACACGCCCTCATCCTCCATTTGTTTGAAACACTTCAATGCATGCTCACCTAGACCCTTCTGTGCATAACCAGCAATGATGGAACTCCATGCCACAACATCACGAGCTGGGAGCTGTTCCAAAACTCTCCTTGCTTGGGGGAGAGCCCCACATTTGGCATACATATCCAACACTGACGTACCCAATACAAGATCATTTTGAGGCAATCCCAACCTGACAATCTCTTTATGAATCTGTTCTCCCTTCCCAATATCTCTTAATATGGCACCAGCCTTCAGTACATTGGAAAAAGTTATTCCGTTTGGTCTGGTCCCATCATGACACCTCCGTTCATAACACTCTAATACTTGCTCAGCTTGACCTTGCTTTGCATACCCTGTTAATATGGCATTATAAATAACTACATCGAAGACAGACAATTCATTCAGCACTTGCTGTGCCTTTGCCATCTCTCCACATTTGACATACATGTCTATCACTGCACTGCCAATAGCACTATTGTCTTTCAACAAGTTTCTATGAATAATCTCGGCATGTAATTTTTTTACCCCTTTTGACATCTTCAATATTACTACAAGCATCAAGCAAGCTGACAAGAGTGACATCGGTTGAAGAAAACCCTTCAACCTGCATGTGCTCAACACATGTGATTGCATCCTAAACATGCTTATATTTTCCATAATCAGAACTCCAAACACCAAGGGCATTCCCCTCTGAACAAGATGTAGCCATGTAGTTTGCAAATACCTTCCATCCCATTGATCAACTCTTCAAATACCTGCAATCAAACATATTTCCCTGGCCAAATAGAAACATATTAGTGCATAAAAACCAACCATTTTCTGAGCTAACATACTCCCCTCTTCTTAATTGCGAAGTCGTCCTCGACGAGCCAAGTCTATTCTTTTCTTCCTCAATGAGGCACCTGAAATCATACTCATACAATCATTTGTCAGTACCAAAATCCAATCATTCCACTTACCATCTTTGTCCATCCTCTCGCATCTTCAGTGACATGTCCACCTGTCTGCAAACTTCATTAACACATTAGAACCTTTCTTCATCAAATCACACTATGTACAACCAAAATGAAAAGACAATCATATCCTTGATCCACATCACACATATATACTCAGCACACACATCATGATCCCGCATCACACATGCATTTTCGTCACACACAACATACATACATGCAAGCAGAAGACCTGTCCACATTCGCTCCCGTCACTCTTCTCGACTACTCATTCAACACGTCACACATCTTTGTTCCACATGCATACTCAACACACTTTCTACACACACCATCAAAAACCATTTCCGAGTTCCGTTTCGATACTTTTCCCGGTCACACGATCGTTTTCCTAATTGCTTTTTCTCGTTTCTGACCGAGTTCTCTTGCCAATTTCCCATTTCCTTCCCACCTAGGGTTTTCTATTCCCACTTACCTTTTCATCTACTCTGTGCTCTTTTGTTCATCAATCTGATCCTATGCTTGGTCGCCACCACCTCTCTTTAATTGATGGACACACGGCAAAGACTACTCAAGCCTAACACGAGCTCACCTCGACAGGACCACTCATCATCAACGCGATTCAGGACTTCTCAAGTTGTCATACCACCTAAGAGCCAAACTGAACACTTCTTGAAGGTTCGCAGACAAACAATGCAACTAGCACAATTGGATTCTTCAAGTCCAAGCTTTCCATAGACACATCGCAACCAAAACCCTAGCCGAGCGTAAGCTTAAATTTGACATGTTTCATCGGGAGTCCACACATAACCCAAATCCCCACAACACAAACACATATATTCCCATCCGAGCATCATGCTCTCTCACCTCTCTTATGTCCCCCCTCGAGAGAGGAATTCTTCTCATTCATTTTTCCACATTTTTTTCTCTTTTTTTTTTTATCATTTTTTTTCACATATTTACTCACACTTGCCGGCCTACGCCGAAGTTGGATGCGACTCGTGGACTCGACCACCCGATCGAGTTTGTTCCACCCATCTACCAACCCAACGCAGCGCGCGACACACAGACAGCTAGCCCTATGCGAAACCGACGTCGGTTCGTGGCTTTGACCACCCGGTCAAAGTGAGTCCACCCACCTATCGGCCCACATAGGCGTGTAGCCACATACACATATACATAAACATATTTTTTTTTCAATTTTTTTTCATTCCCGCATCTCAAGAATTAGGAGACAAAAGAAAGGACTTTTTTCCAACCATCCCGATCACCACACACACACATATATCCCCCCGTGGACATCCCAATGAGACATATCTCCTCTCTGCTACCACTCAAGCCAAAATCCAGCCACTAATGCCATGGTCAACCCGTCCTCGCAAAACCCGCACATACTAACCACCTTGTCGACCTGAAACCTCAAAAAGTGTCACTTTAGTTCCTAAGTGTACAACACACTTGGTCCACCCGTCCTCACATCTCTGACTTGCAATCCGCAAAGAAAACCCTAGTCAGACTACAGCCGTCCTAACCGGCATCCATCATATCATCTTTTTCTTTTTCATCTCCATCCTCTGCCTCGCAGAGATTCCACATGATTCAACAGCTTGCTGATATTGTCCTCTAGCCAGGCGATACGGTCTGGAAGGCCACCATTCATTACTACACCTCTTAATGCCTCGAGTTTCAAAGCTAAATCCCTTATCCCTTCTTCTTTTCGCTCATCACTACCTTGGAGTCGAAAAATCTCATCATCCACTTGATGGAACCGAACCCACATTTTCTTCTTCTCCTCTTCTAAATGGCTCATCTTTCTTTCTATTTCCAAAGGAACCTCCTCGGTCCTCCCGACTTGGCCAGACAACTTTTCAACCTCTTCTCGAATCGACCTCTCCTCCTAGATTCTACTCATATTTTCTACTTCCAGATCATCCACTTTTTTCGACAACTCCTTCGCCTTTTCTAACTCCACGCCTATCGCCTCTAACTTGTCCAACATCACTTTTAGCTCTTCCTCTATTCTACCTACTTTCGGATCCTCTACTCGTTCTCGGGTCTCATCGTCTTTCTGATTCATCCACCTACCGAGTTTGCTACTCAGCCTTGCATTCTCTTTCTCTATACGTCTCATTTTCTCATCACTCTCCGCTTGGGCACTTTTCATTCTTTCTAACTCCAGGTGGAACTCGTCACATGCCTTACCCGCTTGATCACTGTATCGACGGATTATGCTTTGTACCTTCTCGATTTCATGCTCCATTCCTTCGACTCTCCTCATTAGGTCATCCTCGTCTCTTGAGAGCTCTTCTTCAATCGCAACTCCAAAGCAGTCGGCTACCATCAAGCCGGATCTCAAGTCCCAGACCACGTTTTCATTCTCGGGCTTCACAAGATCTTGCCTCCAGCTTTTGTTTACTCTTTTCCACTCCTTGTTTTCATTTTTCAACATTCGTACTTGCTTTTCCCAAGTTCCTAGGACCTCGGCCATTTTCTCCTGATTTTCCTCTAATTTCGCTATTTTGATCCTTTCGTTATCTCGCTCCACATGCAACCAATTGACTTGACATTCCAAGCTCTTCACAAGTTCTACCAAGTCTCGATCATGAGATCCAGTGTCCTTGCTTTCACTTGCCCTCGCAGTCTCCGTCGACGAAGTAACTCCACCTTTGTCAACTTCCACATACAAAGAGGATAAACACCTATCAGACTGATCCGTTGCGACTTTTACGCCAGTCACCTCTTTTGAGCCACACATGTGCTCGCATAGTCTCTTTTTTCCGCAGTCCGCACATGTGGGGACAAAATCCAACGGGGTGCATACACGAGGGTAATATTTGGCTATATGCCCAATCTGCTCGCAACACCAGCATCTCACATAATTTGATATCGGGCCAAATCGCCACCCTCGGTTCACATGATGTCTCATGGTCGAATGAGAATGTATGCATCTCCTATTTCGTCCAGAATTCATTTGCCTCATGTTGGTCTTCTCAAAACCACAGGCTTGCCTTTGTTGAGCCATTTCTTTCATGAAGGTCAAAGCAGATTTGGGATCGACTTGGCTGTGCCACACGATTGGGGCACCAAGCGAACTCGTAGCACTCTTGATGAGATGTGCTAAGCCAGTTCCCGGCAAACGCACCAGAATGATGACTCTTGAGCCCAAGGGAAAAGTGATTATCCGAGACTTTATTTTGTTCAAACCCCTCGGAATCGGTCCACTAGAACTCACAATTATCTCGCGAATATCACATATGTATATACCCGCTTCCACTCGCTTTTCCTTTGGTTCTTTTCCTTTCCCTTTTGCACATATGCACGCACACCCGCAATTCCCTCCCTTTCTTCACTCAACCCCCTCCTTTCACGTCGGGTTCACGTATGTCGCGGAGTTTATGGAAAGGAGGGTGCAAGATAAGTAATTATCTTCACTTGCGAATACATTTCCTTGAGCATTGGATGTTCTTTCATTAGAGATCTATATCGTAGCAAACACAAGAGATGCAAAGATAAAGGGCAAGCTATAAATCTTGGATGGGATGCATAGAAGCTTGGATATTTTTAATCTTTGACCACGTGTAATTTTTTATTTATTTATTTTTTGAAATACCATGACTGGAAACATCAAAAACTTCAAATACTTGGAATGTCATTTTAGCCTTGGCACTAGATCTGCTTCGGCTCTTAACTAATTGTTTGCCCCTTTATTACGGAGATACATTTCTAAGGTCTCCTGCGATTCTCGTTCATTAATCAAGTCTAGAGGAAGCTCTCATAAAATCTCTTTGACAAAGAGATATAGATTACTAACTCGTTTTGTTGATTAACAAACCCTTCAAATGAGAAGTTCAAAAGAACTTACATGCGTAAACAATTTTTTCATATTTTCTTTGTGTTTAGGTTGTGCAAAGTCTTCATACATTTAACCATATATCTATACTATTCAATTGCACATCTCAAGTCCGATTTCACTCAACCGCGCCTCTTTCATAAGTTTTGATTTTTAGGATTCTAGATACCATGCGAACACTTTTGATCCTTATGAGGTATGCAACAGAAGTATTTCCATCATTTCAAACAACAGTAATGCATTCTGTCAATTACACAGACAATCAAAGGGTTAAACCCACACTATCTTTTATTGAAGGAAAAACGAGAGCAACGCTTACCATGCATTTCATACGGAATCTTACGCAAATCAAACTTTCATTTTTCCTACCTTTTCACACTTGCTGCTTCTTTCATGAACAGAATCTTATACGAGTTCTACTCCAGATCACAACCTGAGAACCTTTTTTTGTTATAAACCCTATACCATCTAAAA
Source organism: Ceratopteris richardii (assembly GCA_020310875.1). Classification (NCBI taxonomy): domain Eukaryota; kingdom Viridiplantae; phylum Streptophyta; class Polypodiopsida; order Polypodiales; family Pteridaceae; genus Ceratopteris; species Ceratopteris richardii. Next base: position 30,376,135 of record CM035408.1, on the reverse strand, counting down.
CATTATGAAAATATTAGGTGAACTTTGTCAGAGAGGGAAAACCAATATGCTACACGACAACGGAAAGCATCAGATACAGTTTAGTTATATTGCCTATGAATGAAAGCGTTGAATTATGCGCCTTCTGTTCTTCATCTCTCTAGGGAAAAATTTACATGAATTGATGGAGATTAAAATAAAGAACCAAGAAGAGCTTCTGTTAAGAGCTACCTGTGCATAAGTTATTCAAGATCTTCTCTATGCGTAAGCGGATGAAGCCTTTCATGATAGCATCTTCACAAAGTCCCGAGACATCATCTTTATGCATGCGCAATAATTCCAATGCTCCAACCATAGAGAATGTAGCGCAATTGATATGTTTCCTTGTGTCAAATGGTTCATCATGCCTGATATACGGTAAGGAAACAGGACCTCCGACATCTGTGCAAATTGCATGCCATATTTTGATTCCAGAAATCTTCTGTCAACACGACAGATACAAGCTCGGCATAGAGCCCGTATCAGCATGGATAGCAGACTTTGTGAACATTGCTTAGAGAGAAGTTCAATCTGCAGGTCTTCAAGATTCAATAACGATTCCCAAAAAAAACCCCTTCTCCTTCTTGTCAGTTCTTTCCCCCCACTTAATGTTTTACAGGGCGGCGACCACCTCCCTGCACTCTGCCTGACAAAAACATCACAGGGTACTCAGTTGTGGCAGGACTGCCTTCATGTCGAACCTTTTCTCTCAGATGAGTTCCTTTTTGTACAACAGTATTCCTTGAAACAGAGAGTCAAAAACCCCCTTTTTCTCTCGTGTACTGAAATGGCTCTTCTCTCCCTCCTATATATCGGGCTCCCCTCGCCTTGTGTCTCCCTCAACAACAACCCCTATACTGTATAGAACCACCGAACCTGGAGCATCCGCCGAACCTCATGTGAGCTTCCAACCCCCCCAGAGTTGCTGCTCACAGCCAATGAACCCCCAAAGGCCCTATGTATACCAAAGCAACTCCTTCCCTGCTCAGTGCTCCTCCTCTGGCCTTCAGCAATATAAAAGGGCAGCTCCAAGTCAAAAAGAGAAGTGGGCTGCATAGTGCCTTAAGTCAGCATACGGTCTTCATCAACACGAAAAAAATACAGGAAACCCCGAACACCACCATTGTCATCATCAACACCAGCACCACCACTGGCAGCAGCACAGCGTACATTCCCTCGACTCTGAAACTCACTCTGCACCTATGAAACACACATCATGGACTGCAGGACCGTCGACTGTCTCCGCGTGAATCAGCTGATCTCCCCCTTATCTTTAGCCGGTCTCACCCCCCTTATCCGTTCGTGGAAAAAACGAGAGGGAACGAGAGACCCCACACTTACCATACATGTCCACTAAAGCAGACCCAAGAATGGTATTATCCTGAAGCATCCTATGGCTTTCAAACCTGTCATGAATTTCTTTTCCCTTTTTGATTGCACCGATGCTCCCACAGGCCTTCAAGATACAAGTGTAAGTCACTGCCTTAGGTGACACGCCCTCATCCTCCATTTGTTTGAAACACTTCAATGCGTGCTCACCTAGACCCTTCTGTGCATAACCAGCAATGATGGAACTCCATGCCACAACATCACGAGCTGGGAGCTGTTCCAAAACTCTCCTTGCTTGGGGGAGAGCCCCACATTTGGCATACATATCCAACACTGACGTACCCAATACAAGATCATTTTGAGGCAATCCCAACCTGACAATCTCTTTATGAATCTGTTCTCCCTTCCCAATATCTCTTAATATGGCACCAGCCTTCAGTACATTGGAAAAAGTTATTCCGTTTGGTCTGGTCCCATCATGACACCTCCGTTCATAACACTCTAATACTTGCTCAGCTTGACCTTGCTTTGCATACCCTTTTAATATGGCATTATAAATAACTACATCGAAGACAGACAATTCATTCAGCACTTGCTGTGCCTTTGCCATCTCTCCACATTTGACATACATGTCTATCACTGCACTGCCAATAGCACTATTGTCTTTCAACAAGTTTCTATGAATAATCTCGGCATGTAATTTTTTTTACCCCTTTTGACATCTTCAATATTACTACAAGCATCAAGCAAGCTGACAAGAGTGACATCGATTGAAGAAAACCCTTCAACCTGCATCTGCTCAACACATGTGATTGCATCCTAAACATGCTTATATTTTCCATAATCGGAACTCCAAACACCAAGGGCATTCCCCTCTGAACAAGATGTAGCCATGTAGTTTGCAAATACCTTCCATCCCATTGATCAACTCTTCAAATACCTGCAATCAAACATATTTCCCTGGCCAAATAGAAACATATTAGTGCATAAAAACCAACCATTTTCTGAGCTAACACTGATCATAGTCTAGGTTTCTGATCAGAGGTTCTGAATGATTTGTTGAGTAGATTAAACATAAAGCATAGATACTCCACACCCTATTATCCTCAATGTAATGGTCTTGTTGAAAAGACCAATGGAATTCTTTGTAAAACCATTAGTAAGCAGGTGAAGAAGCATCCTAAGGAATGGGACAAGAACCTCATTGCAGCATTATAGGCATATCGTACATCCTACAAGGCATCCTTAGGATTGAATCCTTTTCATTTAGTGTACGGACAAGAAGCCTTGTTACCAATAGAAGTGGAAATACCAAGTCTCCACATACTTCTAAAAGAAAGTTTAGAAAGTGAAGAAGAGGTCATCCAAACGAGGCTTATAGATCTACAACACTCGAGTATGAAAAGGGAGCTTGCAGTGGAACATTACATCAATCAAGCAGAGAAAAGAAGGGAGGAATTTAACAAACAACTAAAGGATAAAGGGTTAACAAAAGGAACTCTTGTTCTAAGGTGTAGAGGAGGTACTGGGGCATCCACTTCCAACAATATCAAATTGTATACATTTCCAGTACTCCATCTACTCAAGGGGGGTTCTCCTTAGGGAAGTATACCCTGTGACATTCCTGTGTGTAGGTACGTTCACTTATAACAGAGAAACCAATAGAAGTGGAAACGTACAGTTGTAGAGAAAGGATCAATGACAAGTGCTCTTGAGAGAGGAAATTACTTCGTAACTTTGAATATGATTACAGAGAGCTAAAATACTACAAAAGGATGTAACAGTGGGCTAGCATGCCATTCCAAAACTAACTAGCAACAATACAAGAGTGAGACCAACAAAGTGAATACAATAAAGATGATGACTTGATCCTGAAGAAATTCACCGATGCATGCCAATGACTAGATCCAAGCCACTCAATCACCCTGTAATGCTAATCACCAACTCCACTAGAGGCCCACGCTCTGTATACTCATCACAGAGTGACCTCCAACAGTGTGCCTGTAGCAACAGAGTGCAGAGAGTAGACCAAAAAAAATAGCATCAACAAATGATGGTAGTGATGATATGCAATAGACCACACGATTCAAATCACACCCCCCAAATGAGTGCCAAACATCTATTTATAAAGACTCCAGAGTGGCCAAGGGTGGCCTTGCCAAAATTCGAGCCTTAAGTGCCGCATGCGCCAAAGTGGTGGTCAAAGAGGTGGAGGAGAGGACTAATTTTGGCTCTGGTAACGAACTTCAATAAGGCCCCCAATTTTAGCTTCTAACACCGCCAAAGCTTAGTGGCGATATTCCCTGCATTACTTTTCACTCTGACATATCACTAATAATATATATTCCACCTCATGGTGGGGCCCGTCATAAGTCGGTAGTCTCCCTCCAAGGATGTCATCACATAGTCGCCCAATGATGTGGAGTTAGCCAAAAATGGTTGGTGGCCTCGCCCTCGATTTGCTAGGATTGGTGGTCACCTAGATTTGAGAAGCCCAAAATTTGTTGTCGCCCATGTGCATGTAGAAGGCAAGTGATCGCCTTTGGAGAGGGTTGGGAGAAAAGAGGTGGTCGCCCTAATAAGCCTGAGAGTGTTGGTCGCCTAATTTCCATAAGACCACATGGTGGTCGCCTTGCTTTAATGCGTGCAAGAAATGGAGTGGTCGCCCAAATTGTTTGCAAAGGTGGGTGGTCGCCTAATTTATTAGAGGTCCCCTTCATGTGTTGCCAAAAATAAGTTGGTTGCCTTAGTAGCACAATGGTGGTCGCCCAGGTGAGCCATGAAAGCAAATGGTGGTCGCCCAAGATCTTTCTTCATAAGTAGTCACACTTATTTTTAGTCGCCTCATCCTCCACGCTTTCACCATCATATGGGCGTTGCCATATTCCCATGTAATGCAAGAGTGAGAGTCGCCCATGTTTTCATAAGTGAAATGACAAGCATTCAAGGCGTCGCCTATTTCCTTCTTATCTCTCATATGGGCGTCACCCCATAAGCTTATTATGTTGCAAAAGAAATGCGTCGCCTTTTTTTCATTCCTACCTCACCATATGGGCATCGCCTCGCCCCATAAGCTTTTGTGGATAAGTGAAGGTGTAGCCAAACTCGATTATTCCATGATTTCCAATAAAACCACTTATTGATTTCCTAAATTCAAGGCGCCCAACTTCTCATACTTTGAGGAAATAAAGAGAAGAGTGGTTCTTTATCAAATGAGAATTCCAACTTCTCAAAGAGGGTCGTATGGGCGAAAGGGTCCCTCCATGGAGCAAAAAGACCAGAGCTCTCTCCTGTAGAGTGTTCTTTTCTGTCGTAGAATTATAGGGTTAAGGATTACCCAACTTGCAGCTACTTGTGCTCAAGAGCCTTTGCTTCGATTATCTTTGCATGTTCTTGATTTGTTTACCTTTTCTCGATGTTGGAAAACGTAGGGTGTGACCTAGGGAGTGCCTCCAAGCCCCTAGAGTGAGGGTTGTCCAAGGCGGCCAAAGACCCCCCCAAGGTTTCAAGGTTCACTTTTGAAAATATCCAGAACCCAAGTGGTCCCTAGCAAAGGAACAAAACATCTTCCACCTGCTCTACAGACCCCCACATCAAGACTTTGCACCGTCCCGGTGCAACAACTCCTTTATTCGCTTATTTCTTCAAAATGAACTACAAAAAAAGAACTATGGTATGTACAATGAGTGAATTCCATCTGCTTGCATTAATTCAAATAACTTTTCACCTTGGAGATGTTGACCACGGGCAGCCTTTCACCCTGCAAGTCCTCTAAATGTAGTGCTCCTTGTGATAATACCTTTATCACTTTGTAGGGCCCTATCCATTTAGGTGCCAATTTGGTGGATGTCGATGGGTTTCTGATGCACCAGGACCAAAGATCCATCCTGTACCTCATTAGTCCTTAAATACCTGTCATGCAACCGTTTGCGTTCCTCTTGATTTACCTGCAGTTTCCTCATTGCTGCTTCCCTATATTCTTCCAATGCCACAATTCTTCTAATGGGAGGCTCAATTCCAATGGTTCTGGCTCCAATTTCCTTCTTGATAATAAATTCGAATGGTGCCAAGGCCTCTTTACCATATACTAAGCGGAATGGACTCTCGCCAGTGGTTCCCCTTCTAGTAGTTCGGAAAGCCCAAATTGCAACGATTAATGCTTGTGGCCAAGAACTTTGATGATCAAAGGATAATTTGCGTAAGAGCCCAATAAAAATTTTGTTAAAGCTTTCCGCTTGGCCATTTTACCTTGGATAGTAAGCACATGACTTTTTGTGAAAGATTTTATACCTATCAAAGATGAATTGGAACAACTGATTTACAAAGTGAGTGCCCCTATCACTAGTAATTTCAAGTGGGCAACCGAATCTTGAGAAAATACGTTTAAACAAAAACTTAGCCACTGTCAAGGCCGTGCAATTTGTAGTGGCTTTAGCTTCTATCCACTTAGTTGCATAACATGTGGCCATCATAATATATTTCTTACTCCCAGGTTGACCAATTGGACTGATCGGACCAATAAAATCAAGACCCCAACGTTCAAAAGGTAGCCATCCTGTGGAGACGACTAATGGTTGAAAATTCAATTTGGTTGGCCTAGGAGCACATCTCTGGCAGATGTCCCACTCCTTAGCAAATTTGATTGCATCTTTGTATATCTGAGGCCACCATAGTCCCTTGCGGATAATTTTGTGAGCCAAATCCTCTCCCTTCATATGTCCTTCGTTGTGTGCTGCTTCAAGCAAAAAGTTTACTTCTTCTGGAAAAACACACTTTCTCAAGATACTGTCGTGACAATATTTATATAAATTTCCATCTATGAGTGAGTAAGATTTGGATTTAAGGAGTAATTTCCTCTTTTCTAATGGTGTTAGATGTTTGGGGAATTTTCCAACTGAGAGGAACTGAAGAATTCCATCATACCAATCAGTTTGCATTGTAACCAGAAAAAGAGTACTATCCACTACTTCATCATTAATACCTGTTGCCTTTTCACTCAGAGCAATCCTTGATACCTGATCCGCCATATAGTGCTCTTTCCCTGGCTTAATATGAATATCAAAATCAAATTCTTGAAATAGCAATAACCATCGCCAAATCCTTCCAGCTACTCTAGGCTTGTTAATCAAGTACTTCAAAGGCTGATGATCAGATATGACAATAAAATGCACTCCTAGGAGGTAATGCCGAAATTTTTGAAGAGCGAATACGATAGCCAAACCTTCCCTTTCGGTAGTGATGTAGTTCGTTTCTGATTTGGTAAGCAATCCGCCAGCATAGGCAATAGGTTAGTCTACCTTATGTGATGATGGTTGAGCCAAGACTGCTCCAACTGCATGAAGACTAGCATCTGTATGCACACGGAACTCTAATGTCCAATTAGGAACAGTTAAAAGTGGAGCAGTACATAGCCTCAATTTTAGTTCACAAAATGCTTTCTCAGCTTCAGGACTCCATGAGAAAGGAACCTTCTTACTTGTAAGCCTGGACAAGGGCTTAGCTATTTCTGAATACTTTCTGATAAATCATCTATGGTATCCTGCATGGCCTAAAAAACTTTGTACTTCCTTTAGAGTTCGTGGAATCAGCATGGAGAGGATAGCAGTGATCTTTGCCGGATCAACAGTTATCCCTTTGGCCGATACTATATGACCAAGGAGAGTGCCTTTAGTGACCAAAAAATGACATTTAGTAGGATTTAACTTCAAACCTGTTTTGAGACACTGCTCAAAGATTTCCTTCAGATTTTCCAAGTGATCATGGAAATCTTGAACTATTGCTCTCCTATCCGTGCCTGAAAACACTGAAAAGTCATCCATAAAAATGCGCAGAAAGGTGGTTAACCATTTCCCTAGTATCAGATACATTGTTCTATTAAAGGAAGCTGGTGCATTTTTCAAGCCAAAAGCTATGCGGGTATAAACATAAGTGCCCCATGGAGTAACAAAGGCCGTTTTGTCTCTATCTTCAGGATGAATCACTATCTGGTTGTAGCCATTGAAACCATCAAGAAAACTATATAGAGTGTGTCCAGCTACTTCTTCAAGCACCTGCTCTGTGAATGGTTGAGGAAAGCCATCTTGAACAGTCACCTTATTTAAAGCACGAAAATCAATGCATACTCTTATTTTGCCACTATTTTTCTTTGGTACAATGACCATGGAAGAAAGCCACCTTGAATATTCTACTGGAACAATAATACCTGCCTCTTCCAGTTTTGTTATTTCTAGCTTTACTGCCTCTGCATACTTTGGATTGAGACAATAAGGCCTACTTCTTGCAAGTGAAGCTCCTTCAACTAAAGGTATATAATGTAATCCAAGCTCCTCTGGTATCCCTGTTAGGTCTTTGTAGGACCATGCGAATATATTTTTGTAGGAAAAAAGTAGAGAAGTTACCTTCTGAAGTAAAGAGGGATAATGCCACAACCAAGAGGCCAAGCGAACTATTTGAGGGTTCTCTTCATCTCCAAGATTTACTTCTTGAACAAACGTTTCATAATTGGAATCACTTGAAAATTCATTCCCACTGTATGCAGGAGCAGAGTTCAACTTATGATCCGCAATATGTTCCTTGATCCATCCTAAAGGTATATTTGAAAATGGGAGGTCTTGTCTAGAATGAAGGTCAAAATTAGCCTCCTCAGATGCATGCACACCTTTATCACTTTCTGGTCCTGCAAGCATAAAATCATCCAATTTTTCATGTTTACCTATCTTCTCCTTACATGTCATTGTAGTGCCGCCTATTGTCAAATTTTGACTACCCAGGTCTAGTGGCCCAATTAGAGGTTTCAGTCCTTCAGGAGGTGCCTGCAAAAGATAAGCTTGACTACCTTGCTTCAGAGAAGTAGTGAGTTCCAGAGGGAGGATTGGCCCATTTTGGCCACTATTGGCTAAGTGCACAACTTGGGCCTCATGACGCCCAATTGGGCCACCACCAGCTAGGTGCCCAACTTGGGCTTCCTGGTGCCCAATATGAGTGAGGTGCCTAATTTGGGCCTCATGGTGCCCAATTTTTGCTTCTTCCTCTAGTTTCTTGCGATCACATATCTTACTCTTTTCCATATTGTTCAAGTGAAAAACATCAATTTTTTCCTCTTTCTGGCCTCCTTAGGCTGCTTCTATAAAATCCTCATTTACTTCACATATCTCCACTGTGCAGCATTATGCACTCCCCATCATCCAATTTAATAGGGTATCATCTTCAGAAGGAATTACCTGAGTGTCCATTGTATACCCAATAGCCTTGTTGATGTCTGATCCTTCTTCCAAATGTATCTGTAATTGATTGTTAGTACATGTGGAAATCCATAACTTGTTCTTTCCCCAATCCTGTAGAGCCTTTGCTTGCCTTAGCCAAGGCCTTCCCAAGAGTAGAGGGTATGAGGTCTCCTGTGGCAGGGCAATAACAACAAAGTCTAGAACAAAGTGACAACCCTGCACTATCATAAGTACCTTTTTAACAATGCCAAGTGGTGCAACCCGACGTTGATCTGCTAATGTAACTGTGAAGGGTGCTGCCTTCGTGGGATTCAATTTTAGTTTCTTCATGGTGAAATCTGGCATCAAATTGATGCCAGAACCTCCATCTATGATAACACCTGTGAGAGCTTCATACTTTATAAAAACAAATAATCTTGAGCTCTGATAGTCAGCCAGGGGTGCAGGGGGAAAGTCAACCATAAAACCATCTATGCTAGGAGGTGGGCACAAGCATGCAGTGTATAATCTTCAACAAATCACTTCTTACTTTTGAATCCATCTTTATGAGTTGGTACAGACTAATCTTATGATGAATACCTCTCAAGATTTCCTCAATGTTCACCTCTTGTGTGTCTTCCTGAGGACTTGTTGGTTGATCTTTTAGCAAAGTAGTCACCCTCTCATAAGCTCCTTCAATGTCTGCTTGGTCCGTCCATCCCGCCTTCTTTTCCTCATCTCTATCTTTGAGTCCTTGTTGTTCCTCCCTATAGGTTGTTGCCGCTTGCCTGGCTCTAGTCATCATTGGCATTGACGAAGATGAAACAACATAAGACTGAGTGGTCATACCTTCTACTTGTGGGGAGACTGCAATCATGTGAATTGGAGGAGGGCGGCTCCTTGGGCAATCTCTGGTATAGTGATCCTTAGCATCTGGACAATGCTGACAGGGAGGTGCACCTTCTGGTAAGGAGCACTTGTTCTGCATATGGCCATACTCACCACAGTGATAACACATCAGTGGCCTATTATATCTAGGCCGAGTTGGACGGGTCTCTTCTCTATTAGGTGCATTCGAAGTACTAGCATAATATGAATCCAAAGCTTGATGGTTGCCTCGTTGTTGTGCTCCCTTGAGGTAGTAGCAGTCTCTAGCTTCATGACCATCTTTGCCACAGAATTGACAACTGACCTTGTTAGGACAATTAACATTGGAATGTCCACTATTGCTACATATTGTACACCAAACCTGTCTTCGTATGTCATGTGTAGTCCGCAAATCTTTGAGCTCACGACGAAGTTGAGCTACTTCATCAACAGTGTGGGGCGGGGGCGGCGGCACGACCTTCTCTTCTTGGTAACTTTGCTGCATTCTTAAGGCTTCCAACTCCTTCCTGAGTTGCCCGATAGGATCCAAGTCTGATGCATAATTTGGTTGGACCTCCCCTTCAAAATGTAGTCTAGCCTCTTCAATGCGCGATGCAGTTGCAACAAAATCATCAAGTGTTGCATCCAATCTAAGAGATTCATGAAGCTTCTGCTGAGATGACTTGGGTAGAGCTTTCTCTATCCATTTTTTTACCAAGAAATCACCTGGAGCATGTGGCAGACGTGAAACAAGTGCTTTTGTTCTAGTGTGAAGTTCATGAAAGGATTCACCTGATCTCAATTTTAGGTTCTCTAGTTGATCTAGAGCTCTTTCAGAGGAGTTGCTTGGTCAGAATGTCTGCGAGAATGCCGTCTTCAGTGCCTCCCATGTAGTGAAGTGTCCGTCTGCATATTGGCTATACCATTTGTCTGCAAGGCCTTCCAATGTAGATGGGAAGAGTACCAACATTGCATCCTCTCGGTTTTGCAATCCTCGTCCACGGCATAACGAGACGAATCTCCTCACGTGGTCATCCGCATCCTCATAAGCCAATCCCTTAAATGTAGGGAACTTGATGTTCAACCTAGAGAGTAAATGAGAAAGATCCTCCATTGGCACCGGTGCTTCTTCTAAAGTATGAGAGGAAAAATCTAATGTCCTCCTCAGCTTCTCTTTTGAAAGCGGGGTTGAAGCCAATTCGATGGAAAAATTTAAAGGTAGAGGGGTACTAGCCGAAGGTAGAGCTGACTTCTTGAGGCTCCTTTGTACACGAAGGGGCTCTCTGTCTACTCGAGTGTGGGTCATGTACCCACTCACAGAATGCAAAAAATCAAGAAATTAATGCAACAACAACTATATAGTGCACACTAAATACCTCACACAAAAATGCAAGTGTTCCACCGGGCGTGCCAAACTGTAGAGGAGGTACTGGGGCATCCACTTCCAACAATATCAAATTGTATACATTTCCAATACTCCGTCTACTCAAGGGGGGTTCTCCTTAGGGAAGTATACCCTGTGACATTCCTGTGTGTAGGTACCTTCACTGATAACAAAGAAACCAATAGAAGTGGAAACGTACACTTGTAGAGAAAGGATCAATGACAAGTGCTCTTGAGAGAGGAAATCACTTCGTAACTTTGAAAATGATTACAGAGAGCTAAAATACTACAAAAGGATGTAACAGTGGGCTAGCATGCCATTCCAAAACTAACTAGCAAAAATACAAGAGTGAGACCAACAAAGTGAATACAATAAAGATGATGACTTGATCCTGAAGAAATTCACCGATGCATGCCAATGACTAGATCCAAGCCACTCAATCACCCTGTAATGCTAATCACCAACTCCAGTGGAGGCCCACGCTCTGTATACTCATCACAGAGTGACCTCCAACAATGTGCCTGTAGCAACAAAGTGCAGAGAATAGACCAAAAAAAATAGCCTCAACTAGCATCAACAAATGATGGTAATGATGATACGCAATAGTCCACATGATTCAGATTACACCCCCCAAATGAGTGCCAAACATCTGTTTATATAGACTCCAGAGTGGCCAAGGGTGGCCTTGCCAAATTCTAGCCTTAAGTGCCGCACGCGCCAAAGTGGTGGTCAAAGAGGTGGAGAAGAGGACTAATTTTGGCTCTGGTAACCAACTTCAATAAGGCCCCCAATTTTAGCTTCTAACACCGCCAAAGCTTAGTGGCGATATTCCCTGCATTACTTTTCACTCTGACATATCACTAACAATATATATTCCACCTCATGGTGGGGCCCATCATAAGTCGGTAGTCTCCCTCCAAGGATGTCATCACATAGTCGCCCAATGATGTGGAGTTAGCCAAAAATGGTTGGTGGCCTCGCCCTCGATTTGCTAGGATTGGTGGTCACCTAGATTTGAGAAGCCCAAAATTTGGTGGTCGCCCATGTGCATGTAGAAGGCAAGTGATCGCCTTTGGAGAGGGTTGGAAGAAAAGAGGTGGTCACCCTAATAAGCCCGAGAGTGTTGGTCGCCTAATTTCCATAAGACCACATGGTGGTCGCCTTGCTTTAATGCGTGCAAGAAACGGAGTGGTCGCCCAAATTGTTTGCAAAGGTGGGTGGTCGCCTAATTTATCAGAGGTCCCCTTCATGTGCTGCCAAAAATAAGTTGGTTGCCTTAGTAGCACAATGGTGGTCGCCCAAGTGAGCCATGAAAGCAAATGGTGGTTGCCCAAGATCTTTCTTCATAAGTAGTCACACTTATTTTTAGTTGCCTCATCCTCCACGCTTTCACCATCATATGGGCGTCCCCATATTCCCATGTAATGCAAGAGTGAGAGTCGCCCATTTTTTCATAAGTGAAATGACAAGCATTCAAGGCGTCGCCTATTTCCTTCTTATCGCCCCATAAGCTTATTATGTTGCAAAGGAAAGGCGTCGCCTTTTTTTCATTCCTACCTCACCATATGGGCATTGACTCGCCCCATAAGCTTTTGTGGATAAGTGAAGGCGTCGCCAAACTCGATTATTCCATGATTTCCAATAAAACCACTTATTGATTTCCTAAATTCAAGGCGCCCAAGTTCTCATACTTTGAAGAAATAAAGAGAAGAGTGGTTCTTTATCAAATGAGAATTCCAACTTCTCAAAGATGGTCATATGGGCGAAGGGGTCCCTCCATGGAGCAAAAAGACCAGAGCTCTCTCCTGTAGAGTGTTCTTTTCTGCCGTAGACTTATAGGGTTAAGGATTACCCAACTTGCAGCTACTTGTGCTCAAGAGCCTTTGCTTCGATTATCTTTGCATGTTCTTGATTTGTTTACCTTTTCTCAATGTTGGAAAACGTAGGGTGTGGTCTAGGGAGTGCCTCCAAGCCCCTAGAGTGAGGGTTGCCCAAGGCGGCCAAAGACCCCCCCAAGGTTTCAAGGTTCACTTTTGAAAATATCCAGAACCCAAGTGGTCCCTAGCAAAGGAACAAAACATCTTCCACCTGCTCTACGTAAGGTATGATAATTATTTTGATAATATGCATGATAGAAAATTCCAACTATGATGGGAAGGACCGTTTTTTATCAAGACAAAGTTCAAGAATGGAATTTATCAACTCATAGATATGTCAAGGAAGCTGCACAAGACTAAGGTCAATGGATAGAGGTTAAAGAAATACTTGTAGAGGATAGAAGAAATCAATCATCAACATGATCAATCAAGGGAGAAGGACATATCAGTAGTTCTACAAGAAGATGACCCACCTTCGAACACCAACAAACTCTTTGAAGGCTAGAGACATCAACCCCTCTAACCAAGGGGAGGGCTAAGTATGAATAATTGTTTTTTGAAACCCCTCCTTAATAATACCTTATGTATAGGTATGTACCCCTATAGTATTTGCATTTTTCAAACCTTCATGGAAACCATAAATATACGTATTTGAAGGAAATAAAAAGCCAAGAATAAGGTGGGCTCCATCCTAGTAAAGTAGCGATCCTTACATCAAATTCTAAGTTAAATATGGAGTGGGAAAAGTAGTTTTATAGATTCAAATATTTAAGTTTGACCCACTCTCCATTTTGAAAGATTCCAAACAACTTCTCAAAGAATCAAGCCCCACCATAGACTTTTGAGTCCTACACAAAGATTCTTGACAAGACAACCTCAAGCTTCGATGCAATCTCGCCTTATTACGGAAGGACATGTCCGCCGCACTCGAAGAGAATAAGAGGCTGCAGAAACAAAACGAAGAAAACCTGGAAGCAGCAATGGAGGGTTCACCACAAGAAATCGACCTAGAGAAATTCAAGGCTATCCCATCTGGAAATATGCAAATCATCTTGGAAACCCATGCCGACCTCCTGGAAGCCCACACAGCATTAGAAAGAGAAAGAGATGATCTACTAAAGCAACTGGCAACTCAACAGGAGTCACCAAGCAAAGTCACAACAGCAACCGACACTTCGGAAGAAGTCGCAGAACTCAGAGCAGAACTAGAAGAACTACAAAGTAAAGTTCTTCAATACGAGCGTCAACCCTCTCCCCTAGTGGAACTGGAACCTGAAGACTTAGTGCCAATTCAAGTGGAGGAGATCTTTGAAGACCCATATGTTCCCATGCCAGCAGTCGGAGGCAAGCAAACAGAAGAAGGAATGGACACAATTGAGATCGAGGCTCCTGAATGGATGCAAAGGTTAGAGAAAGTTGCTACAACCCACGAGAGAGTTGCAGTTCAGATAGCGTCTATGTCACAATTGGAGGAAGTTGTCATAAAATTGAATTACTTCAGAAACCTCTCCCATCATAGGTGGATTGGCACATCCGATGACTTGTATGTTCCATTTTGTGTATTAATGGCGGATTACAATGCTGAAATCAAGCAACACACATCAAAAGAACCAACCTCGGCGACACAGTTTGCACTGGATGACATCCTTGCAAGTGCCAAGCAGGGGAATATACATCAACCTACTTGGAGGATTTGTCTGCTTGAAACCTACCCTGATATGGTACGCACGTGGAATAACATGCCTTTATATATCAAGTATAATCCCTACTACTGCCCTGTCTTTCGAAGAAGGTCTTGGCCGGAGTACACAAAAACAGTGCTGACAGTCAAAGGATGTGAAAAATGGCTCAATTATGTCTACTTAGCCCCACCTAGAGGCCAACCCACAGTTAACTACATGATCTCAACCATCCGACACTGGGCAGTCATTAAGAATATACCAGATATCATGGCACAGATGTGCCTCAAAATTTTTGAGCTCATGCTGGTTACATTCAGGACATTTAAGAATATCAAAGAACCTCATCTTTCGGCTCTCAAATTTAATGAAGGGAATCAGGACCTTGTCTATGATATGAGCACCACACCATCCATTAACGTCGTATATGCATGGCATGCTCGTATAAAGTATCTACCTGCATGCTTCAAACAGACATTTGCATAAATGTTTATTACAGGGTTCTGGGAATATCATTCAGAGATATTCATTCCCAGACCATCTCACCTATTACAGTTATTTGCGGTGGAACAAGCTTTACATTCAGAAAAGCTACGTATGCCACATCCAGAAGATCCAGGGCCAGTAGACTAGGATGCCCTATTCACTGATTTGTCCAAAGGGTTGAGAATAGCAGAACATCATTTAGCCACAGATGTTGTGGAGTACTACATCCAACGACGCACTCAACAAGGGTCTGTCAGAGATGATAGACACGAGAGAGGGGGGTGTGTTGGCAGCAGTCAAGGAACTGAAGGACTCACAAGACAAGGAAGCCAACGAAGGGAGTCGGAACGAAGAGAAGGCACAAGCAGACAGAGTAGTTAAAGAAGATCTAGCAAGTAGGCCATCTAAATTTTTCATGCATCAAAGAGGTGGGCACACAAGAAGAAGGAGCAAGTAGGGAGCTCTAGGAAATGTATGTCAAATTGTTAGAAGAAATCCCTACAAAAATAGTGATTTTCATCATTAAAAACCATTGTAAATATCATTTCATATTTTTGTAGCTCCATTTTGTGCAAGCCAAGGAGTCCTTGAGCTTGAGGAGCTTTAGAAGTACCTACCTATCAGTTTTCACATTTTTTAGACTCCGTTTGAACCTCCAAATAGGCCAGAGAACCTAATTTTTAACTAGGCCGGACACTAGGTCTGGACAAGGCCAAAAACTAGACAAAAACTATAAATAGAGCTAGAGAGCTCATTTTTGGGGTTAGCTTGTAATAGAGTTGAACTTGTGTGAGCATTTTGGAAGTAATCTAAAAGAACTCCATTGTCCTTCTCTTTGTCTTGTTGTGTGTGCGCGTGTGTGTGTATGTGTGTGCATGTTGGTGTGCTTCTCACTCACACACTTGTGCCTTCACTTGCTCGAGGTCATCATACCATCCTCATGTCTTCTCGGATTGACATTAAAGGAGGTGCTACTCATCACTGAGCTACACACGGTTACTTGTATATTGTGTAACATGCCCATCAAGTGGGAGGTATAGGTTGTATACTTACAGTCAGGTATTCTTTATCACTCTTTATTTTTCTACCATAGACACTTTGGCCATATTGGCCTTTAGTAGAAGATTGTTATAGTTAGTGTCCATGTGAAAGGACAAATGGCTATCAGACACTTTTGTATATGTTCTTTAATAAAACATATAGTGAAATGGTCAGTCACAAACTGTAAGTTCACTTGCATTCATAACATCCAAGAAAGTTGTGTTCCTACTCTCTGTGTACTCTACTTTCTACGTATTTTGCAAGCTCTATGCGAAGTACTATGTGTGACATCTGGATCTAGGTTTTCAACATTGAAGTTATCGTTGTGGAGCTCTCAAGAAGGAGAATCCATTGAGGTTCATTTCTATTTAAATACTTCAGTCTTTACTTGGACCATTCCTTGGAGCACTTCTAGCTAGAAAGCAAAAGTACTTCATATTTGGTATTTGAGCCAATTAAGGAGAAAATTTATGAAAGACATTTTGGTTGCATGAAACTTTGAAGGCCATCGTTTCCCAATCATATTCTTTGTGATGGAACCACATTCTTTGTGTGAGCACGTGGTTATTGCAGAGCAAGTATCAAAAGGATGGGAGGTTGAGTCCCCTCAGAGGGCAGCCCAAAAGCCCCCAAAGGGAGCTTTGCACAAATGACACCTAGAAGAGGACAAGGAGCTTGCCAATATCTGGTAGACAACTGACCATGCATGATTTTGGGTCTCAATAGGTGAGGGAGAGTTCATCTCCTCTGCTCCCTTCTTGATTTGTGAGCAAAGGAGGTCAAGACATGTCCTATATGTCACGAGGAAGGAGATAAGGAAGAGAGCTCACACACACACTCTCACTCTCAAGGAGAAGCACACACATAGATTGAGGCAAGGAATAATCTTCTTCTTCTTCTTCTTCTTCTTCTTCTTCTTCTTCTTCTTCTTCTATTACATAAAAGGAATGTACAAGAACGACCTAAAAACAAGAATACAACAAGTGCAATATATAAAGATCAGTACATAAGGAAAAACCTAATGTCTGTGAATGAGTGAGCTGGCAAGAAAAAAATGTGCCATCACTCTCGGTAGATAAATCTAATAAAGCTCAATGAAGTATCCCTGACATATACCGGTGTGACCACTATACATGTCAGAGAAACGAAAAACTGGTACGTGTCATCCTGGATCATCACATGTTGAGCTTGATATCTCAACACTCCCCCTCAAGCTCAACACCATATCCTGTAATCCAAGCATCTCCCAAAACTTCTTCAACTTCTAAGTTCCAAGTGCTTTGGTGAAAATATCAGCAACCTGCTCATCTATTCTGACATAAACAAGATCAATATCACCTGTTAATACCTTCTCTCTGATGAAGTGATAATGTACCTCGATATGCTTTGTTCTAGCATGGAAAACAGGGTTCCGTGCTAACTATATGTTGCTAAGGTTATCACCATAGATAGTGATAGGCTTTTGCACTTCCACACCTAAATCTGCAAGTAACATCTCCAGCCATGATGCCTCACATGCTGCCATTGCAGCACCTCTATACTCAGCCTCTGTACTCGACAAAGCAATAGTGGGTTGCTTCTTACTGCTCCATGTAATAGTTGCACCTCCAAGTGAGAAAAGAAAGCCACTAGTAGACCTTCTATCTAGAGTACTACTAGCCCAATCTGCATCAGTGTATCCATGAACCTGCAAATCTACACTAGCTTCATAAAAAAATGCATAATCCAAAGTAGCACTCACATAACATAGAGTGCGCCTCAAAGCATCCAAATGTGGCTTCCTAGGAACCTGCATAAACTGACTTTCAAGTCCAACAATATAGCTTAAATCAGGCCTTGTAATTGTAAGATATATAAGACTTCCCACAATTTTCCTGTACATAGTAGCATTTTCCAATGCTTCACCTGATGTAGTATCCAACTTCAAATTATGATCTAATGGCATAGAAATTGACTTAAAACCAGCCATACCATACTTTTGCAGCATATTCAAGGCATATTGCCTTTGCGACATTCATATACCTGTTTTTGTATGTATAAACTCAATGCCCAAGAAATAGCGCAACACACCAAGATCTTTCATGTCAAATTCTTGCATAAGAAGTTGCTTTACCTCTTTGATGCTTTCTTCATTATCGCCACCTACAATCAAGTCATCAACATAAATGGCCACAATCCTGATGCCATCATTAGCCTTCCTTGCATATAGTGAATGATTTGCATCACACATAGAAAACCCAATGCTGGTTAAGTAATCAGCAATCCTTGCATGCCATGCATGCGGAGCTTGCTTCAACCCATACAAAGCCTTTTGCAACTTGCAAACATATTTTGGACGCTTTGAATCTTCATATCCTTGTGGTTGGTCCATATATACTTCTTCTTGTAACTCACCATGTAGGAAAGCATTCTTCACATCCATCTGATGCAAAGTCCATCCTTGTGTTGTAGCTAATGCCACAAGTGTCCTAACAGAAGACATTTTAGCTACAGGGCTGAATGTTTCCTCATAATCAATGCCATATGTCTGTGCATATCCTTTAGCTACCAATCGTGCTTTATACCTGCTTATGCTACCATCAGCATTATGCTTTATCTTGTAAACCCATTTACAGCCTATGGGTTTCTTTCCTTACGGCAATGGAACCAGATTCCATGTATCATTTCCATAAAGTGCAGCCATCTCCTCATCCATAGCTTTTTCCCAATCTGTAATTCCAATTGCATCTTCAAAGCAAGAAGGTTCAGCATCTTGTATTACCTTTGTCATGTAAGCATAATGACGAGCCATGTAACTATCATATGTCAATCATTGCACTGAATTCCTCATCCTCCCAGATCTTCTTGGTCCTGGGTCACTTCTCCTTGTATCATCTGCATGTGCCCTTCTTACCCTTGGAGTCTTCATAGAGGGCAATCCATGTTCCTCATCAAGACTCTTTTCTGAATCGCTTGAATCTCCATCACGTCTTCAAAACGTGCACATGTTTTATGACCAGCAGAAAGATTTTCTTTACCTTTCTTGGATGTATTTGATGAATTTGTTGGAGTGAAATTTCCACGTAATCTTCCACTCCATGGATTTGAGTTGGAACTATTGCTTGGTGATGCATCCGATCCACTCAAAACCTGAGATTCTGCACTTGATTTTTCAACATTTTTTTTGTCATTTAGTTCAAGACTTAGTCCTTCTTTGGCATCTGCATAGAAGCTTGACATTTCATCAAATACCACATCTCTGCTCACCTTTACCTGTCGTGTGAGTGGGTTATAACATTTATATCTCTTTTGCTCAAGGGAGTATCCAATGAAGACACACTTTTCTGCTTTTGGATCAAGCTTCATCCTCAATTCATCTGGGACATGTACATATGCAATACAGCCAAAAACTTTCAGATGTGATAAGTTTGACTTTTTACCTGTAAACTTCTCTTTAGGTGTAACTTGATGTACAACAGCAGTCAGAGTTTTGTTCATGATGTATACAGTAGTATGCATAGCTTCTGCCCAATAACAATGGGGCATATTCTTCTCAGCCATTAAGGCTCTTGCTATTTTTGCAATATGTCTATTTTTGCATTCATCAATGCCATATTGTTGTGGTGTGTACCTGCATGAAAACTGATGCCGAATTCCATGATTTTTTAGAAAACTGTAGAACTCATTTGACATGTATTCACCTCCTCCATCAGATTGTCTGAATGTACTTCCCTGTCTGCTTTTCCACCATAACTTTAAAATTCTGGAAGTGAGTGAACACCTCGCTCTTCTCTTTCATTAAACATATCCATACTTTGTGTATGGTCATCAATGAAAGTAGCATAAAACCTGCAACCACCCATAGATGCGGTCTTTGCTGGACCCCAAACATCTGTATGTACTATTTCTAGTACATTCTCACTAACATGCTTGTCATGTGGAAATGATGCTCTTGACTGTTTACCAAATTGACATGCTACACATATCTTTTCATTTCTGCAACTTTGAAATTTGGTAGTCCATGGACAATCTCCTTTGACTGTATCAATTTCAGCCTTTGCAAGTTTGCATGTCCAATCTATTTGTGCCATATCTCTATATCTGCAATAACTCCTGCACCTTTTGCAAACATGGCTACATTTATTTCAGGAATCTTCACATTTAAGGTGAACATCCTACCCACTTTGTTTCCTTTGGCAACCAATCGTCCATCCTGCTTGTACTCTTCTACATATAATCCATCAGCATTGGACCTGACTTGTAATCGATGTTCAACCATTTGTCCAATAGAAACCAGTTTCTTTGTTAATTTGGAACATGCAACACATCAGCAAGGTGTTTTACCTTCCCGTCCTCCATAGACAATGCTATGTTTCCTGTATGCTCAATAGGATGCGATGTATCATCACTTGTTTCAACATATCCAGGAACTGGCATTTTTTGCAAACTACTAAACCATTCTGCATGACTGGTCATGTGATTTGAAGCACTTGAATCAACATACCAGACATTATCATTCGATTTTGAAACACCAGCAGATATCATATTCATCATGTGATGTTGAACCATAAACAGCTTCTCAGAATCATCTGCACTTGTGGATGCATAGTTGTTTTGCTGACTTCTGTTATTTTGATTCTTCAACCTGCAATCATGTTCAAAGTGTCAAGGTTTACCACAATTCCAACATCCTTTACTATCATTACTTGAATCATTTCTTTGGAAATTTCTACGACCTCTTTGGCTCCCCCTGCCTCGAAACTGTCCTCTTCCTCCTGCACGATTTTGTTGTTGACCTTGGTCTTGGTTATTGTTTCCTCTTCCACTTCCAAAACCTCTACTTCTACCTCTTCCTCTGCCAGAGTAGAATACCTGCTCAGAACTGGGCTTTCCTTGGGAGTTTGAATCCTCCCCAAGATTCTTTTCTTCAATAATCAACATAGATACTAGATCAGCAAAATTCGAAATATTTTCCCTGGTCTGTATGGAAGTTCTGAACTGCTTATATGCAAATCCTAAACCACGAAGGCACACTTCCACCTTATCATCATCATCTACATTCACGCCAATAGATGCAAGTGACTCACATATGGTTTTGATTTTTAGAGTGTAGTCACTTACAACATGCTCTTCTTTTCCAATGTATGCAGCTCGTTCTTGAGTTGCAATTTCCATGCCTTTGTATTAGTCTCATAGAAAGTAACCAAATTGTTCCAAGCCTCTTTGGGAGTCTTGGCATCTTGTATGTGTCCAATCATGCTATCCTATATGCTAACAGAGAGCCAATACATTACCTTTCGTGCTCCTTGATTCCATTCCTCATATGCTCTTAACTGGTCTGCAGTCCGATATTTCCTTTCTGGTAACTGCGGAGCATTTTCATTCTCTCCTTTGATGTACTTCCAGTAGCCTTTTTCCATCAAGAAATTCATCATTCTGAATCTCCAAGCATGGAAGTTGTTTTTGTCCAGGTTATCGCTCATAAGCTGACTCATTCCATCTGCGTTTTCCATTTCTGCAACAATTCACAACACTGCAAAACACTACAAGCAGCACTTCTGCTTGAACACTCGCACTTTGATGTGACAGTTCGATCTCAAAAAAACACAGTTTTTGTGTATCAACAGTACACGGAATCACTTGAAATTCTGGATCTGGAATATATGAGTGTCGCTCAACACAATGCAAGTTACAATTTCTAAACCTGACCTGGTTTTTCTGTGGGCCCCAGCTTGCGGGTCCAAATGGAGGTCGAGAAAATATTTTGAGGTCTTCTACCTTCATGCCTATTTTCATAGCAAACGGAGGCCGTTTGTGAAATCATGTTTTCTCCACGCCTTGCCACGTAGTCTTCACTGTCGCCTTCTCCACGAGCTCTCTACAGCCACACTGGCTCTGATACCATGTCACGAGGAAGGAGATAAGGAAGAGAGCTCACACACGCACTCTCACTCTCAAGGAGAAGCACACACACAGATTGAGGCAAGGAAGAATAATCTTCTATTTCTTCTTCTATTACATAAAAGGAATGTACAAGAACGACCAAAAAACAAGAATACAACAAGTGCAATATAAAAAGATCAATACATAAGGAAAAACCTAATGTCCGCAAATGAGTGAGCTTGCAAGAAACAAATGTGCCATCACTCTCGGTACATAAATCTAATAAAGCTCAATGAAGTATCCCTAACATATACCGGCATGACCACTATACATGTCAGAGAAACAAAAAACTGGTACGTGTCATCTTGGATCATCACATGTTGAGCTTGATATCTGAACACTATATGCATGAAAAACCTATTGAATAGCTTGTATGTGGGATAATGGAACTTATGCATGCACTCATCTACCCTTCCTCTGTGTGGAGATTGCAGTGGGATTCTCTTTGAAGCTTTTTTCCTTTGTGTTCCCTTTCTTAGAGAGCCTATCTATAGTAGAATCTTCTACTAAAACAAGCATAACTTCCTCATTTTGTATCCAAATAAAGTGATTCAAAAGGCTATAAGTTCCTTTCTTTAAGAAATATCCAAGGATTACCTACAAGAAACCATTTCATCTCTGCAATATATTGTATAGAGTATTGAACTTAATTGTTCATAGTCAATGAACATCATATGAAGAAATTCGGGATATGAGGGACACTAACTCCAACTTTGGAACGTTCAAAGAATGGTTTAGGATTACTCCTAACTTCTAGAACACCTCTAAAAGAGGATTTCCTTACTTCATTGATAAGTTTTCTTGTCAATAAATGCATTTTAAGTTTCTTTTATGCATCAATTATCATCTAGAACAAGCTTTAATTCCATACATGCATGTATGCTTGTGTATATATTTGTGAACCTCTGTAATTTTTCTTGAATTGTGAAATAGGATGGTGGCATGATTTTATTACAGGTATAGTGAGGAGAAAGCAAGAGCGTGTAGTGCTCCTATGTAAAATTGATATACGTGCTAGAAGCATGTGGATTTTGTACAGGGTGTGTAGTGCCCTTTGGTCTTTTTGTTGCTTATTGTGTGCTCACAAGCACACTTATGGTTAAAGTGTGTGTAGATCACTTTGGTTTTTTTTTTTGTTTAGATTATCATTTCACTACCAAAATGTTGCCAAAATTCTCAAAATTTTTATTCTCTTTACTTTATAAATGCACTTTTTTCCAGTTACCTTCATCCCTTCTTATCTTGGAACTAGAATCCATGTATTGTTGTCTTCAAGGGCTTTATACTCTTCTTCCATAGGCTTTTGCCACTGTTTTGTGTCCATGGCCTCTTCATAGTTAGAAGGTTCATGTTCTTTGATAACCCTTAACATGAAAGCAGAATTCCTAGCAAAATAACTATCGTAGACAAGCCATGAGATTGGATTTTTTTCCCTTATTGACCTTGTTTATTCTCCCTTTGGTGGGATAAACCTTCTTTGCCTTGGTGTCTTGAGCTTTGCTTTTGATTAGCTCCACCTTCTTAACATAGATTGTACAAAGTCTTCAAATTCATGTCCATCTTCATCAAGCTCTACCAATCTTTCCTTTCCTTTATTCAGTGATTGATGGGCTGAATCCATGCTTGAACTTCTTTTTATGCTTGGACCATTGATTTTCAAGCTATTGTGAACTCTAGTTGCATATCTGTATCTTACTCTTCAATATCTTCATCCTCCAGTGGAACCTTGAGAGCATACCATGTCTTAAGTTTATGAAACACTACATCTCTGGATATCTTTAACTCCTTTGTATTAGGGTTGTAGCACTTGTAATCTTTTTGCTCCATAGCATAACCAATAAACATACATCCTTCAACCCTTGCATCCATATTACCTCTCAACTGTTGTGGAACATGTGTGCAACATACACACCCAAAGGTTCTAATGTGTGAAAGGTCTGGTTTTCTTCCACTCCATGCCTCCTCAATTATCATGTCATGTACCTATGATGTGGGATACCTATTCATCAATTACATAGTAGTAGATATAGCATCTACCCAATATCATAATGGTACATTCATTTCATTTAACATACTCTTAGCAATTTCAACAATATACCTATTCTTCCTCTCTACGAACCCATTGTGTTGAGGAGTATACCTATAAGTGATTTGCCTCTTTATACCTTGGTCCTATATAAATCACTAAAGGCATGGGTGAATTATACTCCCCCTCCATATGACCTTAGGGTTTTGATGGAGCAACATGTCTCCTTCTAAGCATGTGCCTTGAACCTTCTGAACACATCAAACACATAGGATTTTTACTTTATAAGATACAACCATACTTTTCTTGAGTAGTCATCAATGAAGGTTACAAAGTACCGTTTCCTTGCAAGAGAGGGCTCTTTGGTTGTCCCCCACAAATCTATGTGTAAGGTCTAACACACCATGTGCTACATATGCACTCTTCTTGAAGGGATGCCTAGTAGGCTTGCCTAGTTGGCAAGATTCACAAATATCATGCAAAATTTGTAATGCAAAATGTGGTAAAACTCTCACCATTTGCCTCTTTACATGTCTTTCAACCTTTGATTGTTGATGTGAAGACATCTTTTGTGCCACAAATTTCTTGTCTCTATAGGTGATGAAACTTTTCTTGTCGCTTTGCCCTTTGCCAATGCCAAGAGTGAACATCCTTCTTTCTTTCCTTTGGATATCAGCTCATAGACATTCCTTGGGTCTTCAATAAAACACCATTTGTGATTGAACCTAACTTGGTATCCCCTTTAAACCATGTTTCCAATAGAGATTAAGTTTTTTGCAATAGTAGGAACATGCAATACCTCAGATAGTTCTCTTGCTTTGTAGTTGAATTCAAGCTTCACATATCCCATTTGTTGTATCTCAAGCTCTGTGTTGTCTCCTATCTCAACAAATCCTCTTTGCTTGGGTGCTTGAAGATTGCTGAAATATTCCTCTCTACCTCATGTAGTTACTACAAGCACTATCTATATACCACACTTTATCATGTGCTTGAGCTTCACTACTATGCTTCATAGCTAACAAATGTTCCTTTTATGAATTGCTTGAGAAGTAAGCAGAGATACCTTGCCCTTTGTAATTGCAACCATTTGAATTGGAGTAGCCTCTATCTCCATATCTTCCTCCTCTACCTCTTCCTCTTCCTCTTCCTCTTTGATGATCAACTTACATCTTGGTTTGGTTGACTCCCTTGATAGCTTTGGTTTCCCTATTGGTATTTGCTTCTACCTCTTCCTCTTGAACCACCTATATTGCCTTTGCCTCTTACTCCTTTGTCTCCATAGAAGAGTTGGTCTTGGATTCCCTTTGACTTGTTGCTTCCATGATTGAGCTCCTCAATCACCATAAGTTAAAAAAGTTGTTCAAAATCAGGTGATGAGTCCCTTAGGTACACAAAGTTTGTGAATCCTTCCATTTATCATCTTTGATAAGCCCATTAAGTGTGTGGGAAACTAGATTGTCATCATTATCTATGACACATCCTCTTGATGAAAGTACATTAGAAATCTCTTTGAATTTGAATATGAAGACATTAATGTCCTAATTTGATGAATTCTTGAGGTTATTAAGCTTTGAGCTGAATTTTCTACGATTTTGTAGAGGTAGAGTACAACCTCTCTAAAGACTTGCACACTTTTTTAGATGTATCTAGGTCTTTGATATTTCATACCATGAAGTTGCTTATGTGTTGAGATAGAATGAAGATCACTCTTGTATCCCTTTCTTACCACTCTCTAATGGATCTCCTTTGATTTTCAGTAAGTGTATGTTGATCTATGCATGACTTCACCTCTATGACAGTAACCAATCCCCATAGACCTTTTTCCATGAGGAAGTTAAAGATTCTAAAATTCCAAGGCTGGTAAGTACCTTTTCAAAGCTTCTCAATGTGTATTATAGTCTCTCATTGTGTATGAGACTATAGTGTCTCGTAATACCTCCTTGGATTGTGATAGATGTGAGAAAGAATGATATGTTACGTTCCCACAAGAGTCTCCAACTTTGGTGATGATAGAAACTCCCCGTTGCTTCGAATCCTTCTTCCACTCCTCTTGGTCTTTTCTTCAGTCCTTTGCTCTCAAGAAACGTCAAGGCGTCCTCTTGATGTCCTCAATTCTCAATGTTGAGCTTTGACACCACTAATAGAGTATATCCACTGCTAGTTGCAGTAGAAGATTGGATTGATGGGATCTTCCTAGGACCAAATTGTTCACTACCATATTCCACCAAAAATTGAATTGCTCTTCAGAAAAACACACTGAACTTATGAAATTTTGCACTATGAACATAGAGTTTGTAAGATTTTCAAGACTCCATAGATCGTGACCAAAGTTGGAAAAAATGAGATATATCAACCCCCTTCCACAAGACAAACTAGAAATTCTCCAAACAAGCATCATGTGCCTATGTGTACCTCTTCACACACATATACTTGAAAATAAGCAAAGATAGACCAATGAGTTTTCAAGATCAATACAATCAATTATAATGAACACTTGAGACTAAGTTTATACGAAGTTCATGACAAGTAGAGACTCTTGTGGGAAGGTAACATATCATTCTTTCTCACATATATCACAATCCAAGGAGGGATTAAGAGCCACTTTATAGTCTCATACATAATCGAAGACTACAATACTCAGATTGAGAAGGTTGAAAAGATCAATTACCAGCCTTGGAAGTTTATAATCTCTAACTTCCTCATGGGAAAGGATCTTTG
Source organism: Ceratopteris richardii (assembly GCA_020310875.1). Taxonomy (NCBI): domain Eukaryota; kingdom Viridiplantae; phylum Streptophyta; class Polypodiopsida; order Polypodiales; family Pteridaceae; genus Ceratopteris; species Ceratopteris richardii. Next base: position 30,349,586 of record CM035408.1, on the reverse strand, counting down.
GGTTTTGGTTAGTGGTATTGAGGGGAATCCATACATAGATCCACATACACCTACTGAGAATCAAAGGAGAGCCATTGGAGAATGGGAAGAAAGGGATAGGAGAGTGATCTTCATTCTTTTTCAACACATTAGCAACTCCATGATAGGTCATATCCAAGACCTAGATACATCTAATAAGGTTTTGGGAGTGTTTAGAAAGGTTGTAATATACGTCTATAAAGGCTCTAGAAATTCAGCTCAAGAATGAACTCGACAACCTTAAGAAGTCATCAAATAAGAGCATTAATGACTTCATACTCAAAGTAAAAGAGATCTCAGATGCACTTGGTTCAATAGGATGTGTTGTAGATGATGATGACTTAGTTGCCCACACACTTAATGGGCTTAGAGAAGATGATAAATGGAAGGCATTCACAACCTCTGTGTATGTAAGGGATTCATTACCAGATTTTGAGAAACTTACTTCTCTTATGGTGACTATGGAGCTCAATCATGAAGGGAACAAGTCAAAGGGTAGCCAAGATCAACTCTTCTATGTAGGCAAAGGAGGATGAGGCAAAGGCAATAGAGGTGCTTCAAGAGGAAGAGGTAGAAGCAACTACCAACAAGGAAGCCAAAGTTATCAAGGGAGTCAATCAAGCCAAGATGAAGGTCAATCATCAAGAGGAAGAGGAAGAGGAAGAGCTAGAGGAAGAGGAAGAGGTAGAGGAGGAGGTAGAGGAGGAAGATATGGGGGTTGAGGCTACTCCAACTCAAATGGATGCTTGAATTGTGGGAAGCAATGACACTATGCCAAATATTGTTGGCAAAAGCAAGGTGGGAAAAATTACAAATGACAAGATAATTATGCTAACTCCTCAATAAATTTAGAAAATGGGCATTTGTTAGCTATAAATCATAAAAGTGAAGGTCAACCACATGATGAGGTGTGGTATATAGATAGTGGTTGTAGTAACCAGATGTCAGGTAAAGAGGAGTATTTCAACAATCTTCAAGCACCCAAGCAAAGAGGCTTTGTGGAGACAGGAGACAACACAGAGCATGAGATACAACAAATGGGAGATGTGAAGCTTGAAGACAACCACAAAGCAACATGACTATCTGAGGTATTGCATGTTCCTACTATTACAAAGAACTTAATCTCTATTGAACCGATGGTTGAAAAGGGATACCAAGTCAAGTTCAACCCCAAAGGATGCTTTATTGAGGACCCAAGGAATGTGTATGAGCTGATAACCAAAGGAGAGAAGGAAGGAAGGATGTTCACTCCTTACATTGGCAAAGGACAAAGCAACAAGGCAATGTTCATCACCTATGGAGACAAGAAAATTGGAGATTTGCATTTGTGGCATAAAAGGTGTGGTCACATCAACATTCAAAGGTTGAAAGACATGGAGAAGAGGCAATTGGTAAGAGGTTTACCACATTTTTCAGTAAAAATGTTGCATGAGATGTGTGAAGCTTGTCAACTAGCAAAACCTACTAAGCAACCCTTCAAGAAGAGTGGATATGTAGCACATGGTGTGCTAGACCTTGTGCACACAGATGTGTGGGGGCCAACCAAAGAGCCCTCTCTTGCAGGTAGCAAGTATTTTGTAACCTTCATAGATGAATAATCAAGAAAAGTATGGTTGTATTGTATAAAGCAAAAATCAGATGTGTTTGATGTGTTCAAAAGATTCAAGGCACGAGTTGAAAAGGAGACAAGTTGCTACATCAAAACCCTAAGATCAGATGGAGGGGGAGAATACTTCTCCCACGCCTTTTGTGATTTCTTACAAGACCAAGGGATAAGGAGACAAATCACTTGCAGGTATACTCCCCAACAAAATGGGGTGGTCGAGAGGAAGAATGGGTATATTGCTGAAATTGCTAGGAGTATGTTAAATGAAATGAATGTGCCTTTAATATATTGGACAGATGTTGTATCTACTGCTGTGTACTTGATGAATAGGTGCCCCACATCAGGGGTACATGACATGATACCTTGAGGAGGCATGGAGTGGAAGGAAACCAGACCTTTCACACATTAGAATCTTTGCTTATGTATGCTACACACATATGCCACAAGAGTTTAGAGGTAAGATGGATGCAAGGGCTGAAAGATGTATGTTTATTGGTTATGCTATGGAGGAAAAAGGTTACAAGTGCTACAATCCTAATACAAAGGAGTTAGAAGTATCTAGATATGTAGTGTTTGATGAATTCAAACCATGGTATGCTTCCAAAGTTCCATTCCAAGATGAAGATATTGAAGAGCAGAGAGAAGATCTGAAGCTAGGTTTCAAGATAGCTTGGAAATCAGTGGTCCAAGCATACAAAGGATTTCAAGCATGGATTCAGCCTATCAATTAGTGAATAAAGGAAAGGCAAGATTGGTAGGGCTTGATGAATATGGAAATGAAGTTGAAGGCTTTGAAGAACCTATGTTAGAAGGGGGAGCTACGTCAAAAGAAGAAATCAAGGCACCAAGCAAAGAAGGTTCATTCCACCAAAAGGAGAAGAAAGGAGGTCAACAAGGGTAAAACATCGAATCTCAAGGCTTGTTTATGATAGTTATATTGCTAGACATTATATTTTCATGACTAAGGTTATCAAAGATCATGAACCTTCTACCTATGAAGAGGCCAAAGACACAAAGGAGTGGCAAGAAGCTATGGAAGAAGAGTACAAAGCCCTTGAAGACAACAACACATGGAGTCTTGTTGCAAGACAAGAAGGGATCAAGGTGATTGGCAAAAAATGGGTTTATAAAGATAAGATAAATTCTGATGGTTCAATTGCGAGGTACAAAGCAAGCCTTGTGGCAAAAGGATTTGCTCAATCCTATGGGATTGACTATGGAGAAACATTCAACCCGGTTGCAAAGATGACCAAAATTAGGGCAATCATTGGGGTTGCCACATCTAGGAGGTGTCTAGTATATCAATTTTATGTAAAGAATGCTTTTCTTAATGGTGATTTGCAGGAGACAATCTACGTGACTCAACCATTAGGGTTTGAGAACCTTGAATATTCAGATTCTGTTTGTAAACTTAGAAAAGCATTGTATGGTTTAAAGAAAGCTCCTCGAGCATGTAACCAAAGGCTTGTGGAGTATTTGTGCGGGTGTGGATGACTTGATTATAATAGGAAGTGGATGATGCAGGTATCACATAGATCAAGGCCAAGCTTGGAAATGAATTCAAGATTTCAGATCTTGGAGTTCTTAAATACTTTCTTAGGATTGAAGTTACCTATGTGGAAAATGGTATTTACCTTGTTCAAAGGAAATACTTGCTAGATGTACTTTATAAGTATGGTATGAGTGGATGTAAGCCACTCATACAACTTGTGGATTCAAACACTAAGTTATGTGCATGTGAAGGACAACCTCTTGAAGATATTTCAACATATACAAACATAATTGGAAGCCTTAATTATGTTACCATCACAAGACTTGACTTGTCTTATGTTATAGGAGTTCTTTCTCAATTTCTAAATTCACCAACTGATGTTCATATGAATGCAGCCAAGAGAGTGCTTAGGTACATCAAGCACACTGTCAACCAAGGGTTATACTACCATTATGGAGATGGATTACAACCTCAAGGCTTTAGTGATGCTGATATGCTTGGTCCAAAGGAGGATAGAAAGAGCACATGTGGCTATGTCTTCATGCTAGGTCAAAGAGTAATTTCATGGGTGTCCAAGAAGCAACCTATAGTTTGATATCGTTCTCTCACACGTGGATCCCCATATCTATATATGACCTTGTATTATCCATAATGAAAACGATACGAAGTTTGATTTGGGCTTCTTTTGAATATGAAGAATTGGACTCAAAATGTACTGAAAGACTTGCTATTTTACAATTATTGTGTGATGTGAATAATGCATCCTCTAGAAGACTATCTCCCACTGAAGAGAAGAGGAGAAATTCTGATGCACATGTTGAAATTGACATGCATTTATTATTAGCTTGCAACTTGTGCCAGGCTTCACGATGGTTGGGTTAGACCATCATTGTAGGAAGTGATAGAAAATTCGTTAATGAAGCTTCCTATGACATTATGCTTGTGGGGTGTGTGTGTGAGCATGTATTCATTTGTAGTTTTATATTCACCTCTAGGCAGTGATGAAATTACTGGGGATCTCATAGTTTTACTTGATATTATGCACAATCGAGCTGATGACTACATAGTCTTGTGGTTGACTATCATGAATGTATAGTTTCAATTTCTATTTTGGGTAAATTTGGGTTTTCCTGGATTCATCTGGGTATGTGTTTGTCGCATTAGTGGACATGCAGTTTTAACTAGTATATTTGCTGCCAACATTGCATCTGTTTAAAATTTTTCTACTCTTAGCATGCCTTCATAATGGTTGGGTCCGCAAATCCCTTCATTAAGTGCTAGAAACTTCATTTGTTGAGCTTCTTATGAGTTTGTGCTTGTGGGGGGTGTGTGTGTATTGTGGGGGATTTGTATATGTGAGCATGTATTTGTTCTTAATCTATATTAACTATTGGGCATTGATGATGTTAATGGGGATTCCATAGTATTTTGTTGATAATATGCATGATGGAGCTGAAGGCCATATACCTGATCGGTTGACTACGAGCAGCTTATAGCTGTACTTTAAGAGATGTGCAATATTTGATCAATATGAAAAAAGTGAAAATTGCAAAATCCAACTTTATCTCTAAGAAGAATGAGAATCTACAACTGTGTTGGTCATGGGAAGAGGAGAGACTCTTGTGCATAACACAATATTGGTAGGCAAATAGATGTAATTGTTATGCATCTCAAGGTGGTATCGGTTATTTGCTATGGTAGTAATGGCTTGTAAATGGTATATACGTTGGATGTTTGGTTCATTTGGTATATCGTTCAACAATATATATGTTTGTGCATACCATTTGGAACTCGTTCCAACCAACTATGGAGCTTGTTCCAAACAACTTTCAAGCTTTGACATCAGCGTTCCAAACAACATGTGGAACTCGGACTAAAAAGAAACAACACCTCCAGGTCTTTCCAGCAATGGCTTGTCTCAACTCACACACACATACATACATGCATACACACACACACACACACACACATATATATATATATATATATATATATATATATATATATATATATATATATATATATATATATATATATATATATATGTGTGTGTGTGTGTGTGTGTGTGCGTATGTATGCATGCATGTGTGTGTGTGTGAGAGAGAGAGAGGAGGAGAGAGAGAGAGAGAGAGAAGGAAAGAAAGAAAGTCATATTAACGTCTTCTGGAGGCCAAACTTGGCCTATGAGACAAAAGCCATGTACGAGTATAGTAACCATGTGTAGAAAATGAAATGAAATAAACACAAAGCAATCTAGGGCTGGTAAAAGGTTGGGAAGACATGGCTCTGACTCAGCAGATAGTGGCTACCTAATACAAGGGGATCCATAATATGAGTGACTAAAACACCCTAGCTACTAGTGATGGGGGGAGGTGGGTGTAGTATGTGGTACATCGGTGGTGGTCTGAGTGCCTCCTGAAGGAAGACAACCCAGGGGATGATGGTACGCCTATGCTCCATCATGTGGTCGTAGGTTGTCCTGATGCGTGAGATATCCTCCTGATATAGTCGCAGTCGACGATATCCTACCATGCGTGGTCGGCGTCGTGCTCTCTGTGCTGCTACTTGGTGGACCTCTCTGATGTAGCTCAGCTCGCTGAAAGAACTGGGTAATGGTCTGCTAGGTACTCACCCATGGCTGATGTGTAGGTTGTAGTGACCGATCTCGCCTCTCGTGTGTTGTTGTGAGGAAGCGCCCCAAGCGTCGCTGATCTCCCATAGTCATGCACAACTGGAGTGACTCCTCTAGTTCAAACTGTGCTCGTAGGTCTAAGTATGCTCGGCATCTAATAACAAAATGCTCCTCACTCTCTACCTTTGTCTAGCGTATTGGGCACCACCTATCCTCACGGGGGACTCCCCTTGACTGACCCCTCTCAATCTCGAGCTGATGTGATGAGACCTGGAGCTGCCCAATGACGACTTGGAGGTGGTGGGGAAGGTATGTCTACATATACCTCGGGATCTCGATGAAGCCTACGTCCGATATATGTAGAAAATGCTCGCGGTAATAGAGCACTTTTGGTGGCAATGTATCCTTGGGGCTCACCCATGTCCTCTGTATGTATGTATGCCATATGTCCTAATGAATGACCCTATTCCTCTCTTGATGAGAGAGCGAATAGGTGGGTCCACGTGAGTCGTACTGTAGTGGTGGTAGCCTGTCTATGTCAAAGCCATGGTGGGCCAGCCAGTCTCCTGTCTGTGCATACCAAGTCTCCTGTCTGTGCATACCATGAGGAGGTGTCGCCTGCTAATGTCATATCACATGATGCTTGGAGAGCATGATAAGCAATGCGCTCTGTATCCATGCTCCGAAGTCTATGTAATAGGCATATTGTCTGGAATAGTGCCTCAACTAGCATCAGTGGTGTACCGAGCTCTGCTCTAATGATATCATGTGGTACTGAAGGCTTGTTGTGGATAAATCTGGCAATCGTGAGGATCTATGGCCTCTCTAATGTTGTCCATACTGATGTAGCTAATCTCGGCCCCCATATGGCTGCCCCATACATGAGCACTGGCGTAACCAAAGTGTCAAAGAGCCAACCCTTTGTGCGGGGCTCCTGAAAATATGTCTGGTGGCACTGTCTCTCCATCCAAGCTAGTGCTACGTACCCACGTGTGATGCGGTCATGGGCTGCCTGAGACATAGAGAAGACCCCTGATGCTGCTGTAAATGTCACTCCCAAGTAGACATATGATCCGACCACCTCGATCGGTCCACCTGCTGCTGTGAAAAAAATATCTCTGCGTACCTATGCTGATGTATGAAAGATCATGACCTTGGTCTTACCAAGGTCCACAGATAACCCTTTGTGTCTGCAAAAGTCATCTAGGCCATGTAGATGATGCTGTAGACCTTCTGTAGACTTTGAAACCAATACAATATCATCAGCGTATAAAAGAATATGAACAGTGGAATCCCATACCTCAATGCCATCTCCTCCTGTTGTTGTATGAAGTCCATTATCTCATCAATGTAGAGACCAAAGAGGGTGGGTGAAAGAGGGCATCCTTGCTTCACCCCGATAGTGCTAGCAAGTGGATCAGATAAGCCCCTTGGACATCTGACTCTACCAGATACTCTCTCGTATAAGGCATAGATCCCCCATATCATCTCCTCCGGAGCTCCGATATCATGTAGTCGATTGAAGAGTCGGTCCTTGGGAATAGTGTCAAATGCTTTGCGGAAGTCCACAAGGGTGCCTCCTGGTAGTCCACGTAGTACTGATCGACGTCTAAAGAATGTGGTTCGTGCCTCCTCAGAGCTCATCTTGAGGATGAGTGCTCGTAGATGCAATGTATCCCTCCTAGCCCTCCATGCACCTGTGAAGGGCATGCTCTCGTATCCAAGTCAATGGCAAATGTTAGTTGCATCTGCCTTTGGTGATGCTCCCTCAGGTAGGCCTGTAATCCAAATGTGAAGTTTTCGAGTGTGTCGAAGCCTCTCCTCCTCAAGTGTATCCTGGACTCGTGTCAGTTTTTCTTTCTGCATGTCTTCCCTAACTTCCTTCTTAACCCTTTTGTGTACTACTTCCACCCATGACTCTTGAGTGGATTCTACCTCCGTTTTGATTTCCTTCTTTATTTCTTCTTTGAGTGTCTCCACGTTGGAGATCTCTCCCTCTTCTTTCAGATGCTCATAGGCTGTCCTCCAATTGTCTCGTTCTTCTCTGAGAGTCTTTACTTGTTCTTCGAGTCCTTTGACTTTATCCATTACTTGTTCTTCAAATCCTTTGAACTTTTCCATCATTTTTTGTATCTCCATATTGAGGTTGCGGTCTGCGCGCTTCCTTTTTGGCCTCTTTGAGAGCTCTAGTGATAAGTTCGTCCACTTCCCTCCTGTCCATGGGAGCCATTTCAGATACACTTTGAAACTTTGAAACTTAAGGGGAGAGAGAGAGAGAGAGAGATTTTACGTCTATTAGGAGGCTGAACTCGGCCTATGAGACAAATCGATGTACATGGGTATATCTTCTCTCAATCAGAAAAGATAAAAGTGCTAAAAAAACTGGTAAAGCAGACATAGATCTCCATAGTATGCATGTGCAGATACCCATGAAAGTGCGGGTGTATGGAGTGCGATATCTATGATAGTCTATATGCAAAAGCGTAGTACAACAAGCATGAGAATGCATCTGAAATGACAAACTAGCTCCATCCTGTGCTAGTGGGTGGGCGTAAGATGTGATACATAGGTGGAGGTGGAGTGAGGGCCACCTTGATGGCGACAGCGGGATCAGCCATCATCTGGTATAGTCTCTCCTCCATGGCATGATGGTCACAAGCTTGGATCTCTACAATCTGGTGTCGGTGAAGTCTCGGGGTCTTCTCCTAGCTCGAGAAGTCTGAGCGTGTTGAAGAGTCACCCCTCTCAGTGTGTGAGCTGAAGGGGGGAGGGCTGCAGCACGTCGTAGAATAAATAAGTCAGTGATCTGACTCTGTCTCCCTCCTCTATGGGCTGCTACAGTAGAATGGAGTAGGGAATCTCTGCGACTCTGTATCTCTAGTAAAAATCGCTCGAGCTCTCGCCAGACTCTAGAGTCCATGATCTCTCGGAGGGTGGGCTGCCCTGTAAACAGAGTCTTGTATCTGCCTTTGATGTCATTATATGTGTTACATCTCCATACAAAGTGCTCTTCATCCTCCATCTCTACTCTGCATACCCTGCATATCTGCTCCTCTTTGGGAATATCTGTGGCTCTGCCTGTCTTACTCTCTAGTCAGTGTGATGAGACTCTCAACCAGCCAATCGCTACCCTCGAGCTATGAGGCATGGAAGTATCCATGTAGCATGGTCATTGGATGAAATCGTCCGTTAGTATGTCTAAGAACTGGTCTCAGTAGTGCCATAGTCTCAATCCCATGTGTGGTGTGTGCCATGTCTGACTAATGTAGAGCTGCCAGAGATCCTGTTTGAGCATAACATTCCTCTCATGATGAGAGAGGTGGATGTGAGGTGAGTCAAGGTCATACTAAAAAGGTGGCAATCTGTCCATATCAAGTCCATGACTATCAAACCAGAATCTAACATGAGTGTACCAAGCTCTCTCATATCCTGACTCTGAGTATAGATGCCTCAAAAGATCTATGTGTGAGTCTGTCTGTAGGGAGCTCCCTCATCCTTAGAATAAAGCAGATAGTCTAGAATAGTGCATCTACTACCATGAAGTGTGCTTGGTGACATCTCTGCTCTAACATGGCTAAAGCTGCATATCCTCGTGTGAGTCTATCAGTGGCTACCTGTCTCATGCTGAAGGGGCCAGGCAAGCTCGTGAATGTGACTCCGAGGTATACATGGGAAGTGACCACCTCAATCTGTCCACCTCCAGCCCATTGAAGCTTTGAGGAGCTCCAATTCCTCTTTCATGTTTGCCCTTTCTTTAGCCCATTCTTCTTTTTCTTTCTTTCTCTCCCTCTCCCACTCTTCATTTCTCTTTCTTCCATGTTTCCCTCTCCTTATGACATGTTTCTACTTCTTTCTCGAGCCTTGAGAGGCGGTTGATGATGGTCCTGATAGTGGAGTCCACCATCTTCTTGTTTTCTTTGATAACTATGGTTAGTTTGTCCTCTTCGTCAAATCCCTCCTTCTTAGCCATAGCGGTCATGGCGTTCAAAGATGGAAAATTGCTCACTGTGCTTAGCCCAAAGACTTGGGATGAAGATGGGAGGGAGCATGCCCGATGCACGATGGAGCAAGGGTGGGAGTGGCTAATAACTGTAGGCAACAATTATTAGTCCGGGGTTAGAGATGACGCTCTACTTTCATTTAGGGTTAGAGATGAAAACAAAATTGCTCTATACTATTGCTTTGTGTCAATTTTTTAGGGTTTTTTGCAGGTTTGTAGGTGGTGGGAGAAAGATGGTAGGAACGAGTTACTTACTTCAAACCATTCGGCATGGGCTTATATTCACTGTCAGGAATCTTCTCTCCTTTCAAAGCTTGTCAACCTGAGCAACTCACGAACTGAGCACGGAGTTATCAGAACCCTGATCAGAAGCTATAGTAGGAGCTCATGAACCCATGGAGATGTAGGTGAACCTGATCAAGTAGGAAAACCTGAGTAGGACATTGCGAACCCTAATCGGAGCAGTACAGTGGGAACCTTAACAGTACAACACGAATCTGAGTAGCTCACAGATCTGAGCAGGGAGCATCTCGCGAATCTGAGCAGCTTGCGGATCTACGCAGGGAGCAGCTTGCGATTCAGAGCACACAGAGAGAGAGAGAGAGAGAGAGAGATCTAATGTCTATTAGAGGCCAAAATCGGCCTATGAGACAAAACATATATATCAGAATGATCTGATCCACTGTGATCCCAAAAGGAAAATAAAATGCGAGCACATAAACAAAGTATAAAAGGAGTGGATAATAGCTAGCGTCGAGGGTGTGGGGTGTTGTGGGTATGCACTCTATGTGCTGAGCAGGTGAGATACAAATATGAAATACATAGGGAGGGGAGGGTGGGTGGTGTCATAGCCCTCTAGATGCCTGGAGTGGGTGTAGAATATAATGCATCCGTGGGTAAGGCATCGTGGCGAGCCTCAAAATTCTCTGCATGTCCAGATTGACAGGGGTGTGCTACTAACGTCTACGTATCTCCATGTCATGGCGTGCATGAATCACCTGAATCCCTCTCTGGTGGGAACCGACTCTCTGGAGTGGGGGTCTCGGTTGTTGGTGTTATCTTCTAAGCTTCTCTGCTCTCTGTAATGTGAGAGCTCATATCGAACTGGGCTCTCGGGCAACTGTGGGTGTGTAATATGAGTCTGGGGGGTCTGATGTATCTCCATCTGTTGGAGACGTGAGGCATGGTAGCGCTAGAGCTCTACTAGGAAACGAGAGAGAGAGAGAGAAAGAGAGAGAGAGAGATTAAAGTCTTCTGAAGGCCAAATTTGGCCTATGAGACAAAACCATGTACAACTGTAGTAACCCCTGTGTAGGAGTAAAATAAAAAAAAATGGAAAAGTACTCACTACACAAAACTGTGTAGGCTGAACATGGAACAGCCACAGGATAGTGTATTAGGTGACGGAGAGGTAGTGGGGATAATGTAGTGGTGCGTGGGGAGACGTGGCTCTGACTTTTCAGATAGTGGACACCTAATAGATGGGGACTTGATGAATGGAGTGAATATGCATATCGTAACTATAGGTAATGGGTGGAGGTGGCTGGAGTATGTGGTACATCGGCGGCAGTCGAAGTGCCTCCTGAAGGAAGGCTACCGAGGTGGTGGTGGTGCGTTTGTGCTCCATGATGTGGTCATGGGCTATCATGATGCATGAGATATCCTCCTGGTATAGGTGGTCGTCCGTATCCCGCTCTATGTGGTCGACGTGGCACTCTCTATGCCATTGCCTGCTCGAGCGTAAGCCCTTTTTCTTTGGAAGGTGGGATCATCTGATGTGGCCCATCTCACTGAAAGAAATGAGTAATGGTCCGCTGTGTACTCATCCGTGTCTGATGTGTGGGTTGTAGCAACTGCTCTCATCTCTCAGATGCTGCTGTGAGGAATCGTTTCAACCTCCACTGGTCTCCAATGGTCATGCACAATTGTAGTGACTCCTCTATATGGAATTGTGCTCGTAGATCTGAGTATGCTCAACTTGGTAACAAAGTGCTCCTCACTCTCTATATCTGTATGGCATACTTGGCACCACCTCTCCTCTCTAGGTACTCCCCTTGTCCGATCCCTCTTGATCTCAAGTTGATGTTATGAAACTCGAAGCTGCCCAATAACAACTCGGAGGTGGTGTGGTAAGTACATCTGCATGTATCGTCGAGTCTCAATGAAGCCTTGATTTGAGATCTGTAGAAAATGCTCGTGGTAGTGGAGCATTTTCGATGGCAATGTATCCTTGGGGCTAATCCATGTCCTATGAATATATGTATGCCATATCTCCTTGCGAATGGCCCTGTTCCTCTCTTGGTGGGAGAGCAAATAGGTAGAGGCCTATAAGTCATACTCCAGTGGTGGTAGTCTATCTTTGTCAAATCCGTGATAGGCCAGCCAGTCTCATGCCTGTGCATACCATGAGGAGGTGTCTCCTGCTAGTGCCATGTCATGTGATGCCTGAGAAGCTCGATAACTGATGCGCTCTGTGTCCATGCTTTGGATCCTATGTAATAGGCATACTGTCTGGAACAGTGCCTCTACAAGCATTGGTGGTGCAACGAGCTCAACTTTGATGATATCATGTGGTTCTGATGGCTTGCTGCGGATGAGTCTAGCAATCATGAGAATCTGTGGCATCTCCAATGTTGTTCATGTTGATGTAGCTTATCCAGGCCCCCATATGGCTACTCCATACATGAGCACTGGCGTAACCAGAGTGTCAAAGATCCACCCCTTTGTGTAGGGCTCCTGAAAATGTGCTTGGTGGCACTGTCTCTCTATCAAGGCTAGTGTTGCATATCCACTTGTGATGCGATCCCGGGCTGCCTAAGACATAGAGGAAACCCTAGCAGCGGTTGTGAATGTCACTCCAAGATAGACATATGATCTGACTACCATAGTGCCCAGCACGGTTGGAAACGATCGGTTTGAACGGTCGAAAATGGAGTTTTGGAGTTTCCAAAATTTGGAAATGGAAGGAAGCGGGAAATGGGGGAAATGGTAAAATATGAAAAAATAAATAAATAAATAAATAAATAATATATATATATATATATATATATATATATATATATATATATATATATATATATATATATATATATACACACACACACACATACATGCATTGAACATTCAAATCTCATACATTATTAATTTACTACATGGATTGAAAAACTTACAATTTACAAGTTCAACTATTATCTATGACATAAGTTCAGCTATGCACATTATTTTTGTCTCTACACAATTTATAAAGACTTGTATCATATATACTTTTAGAATCCAAAATTCGAAGCCAAAATGATACATCATAGATAAAAAACTGAAGTGTCAAATACATATCATCATGAAAGATGTTCCATAAACAAAGTATAACAATTAGATTCTACATCAATAGAATCCTGGGATCCATCATCACTCTCTATATCCTCCTCACTACGAGAAGATAATATATCTCTAGTAGGCTGATCTACATGCCTCCTGCTATCACGATGGTGTCGTGAGCATGTTCCCAAATATATGCACCTGTAATAATAATAAAAAAATAGAAATTAGAATTTACACTTTACATAATATACAATGCACATGAAGTCAAAATAATATACTCAACCAATGGAAGGTACTTGTAATGGTAAGACCAGGAGTCGATGCATCTATAGCTTTCCAAAACATGGACCCCTTACAACATGAGATAATAACATTATATACATGCCTCTTGTGGGCATCTGACCAATCATCACACAAGATGGTGCACCCATACTTCTTCCATGTATCCCGTAAAAACTCAAGCTGCACTTCCAAACATGCCTTTTTCTTCTTTAATTCCCTCGTGCACAATGTCTCTGCTGAAGGACCTTCCCATTCACATCCAATGTGGTTAATGGATTTTATGGTGTGTTTCCATTGAGTGGTTCTAGCCACATTGAAGGGGATAGCACAATGAATGAATAATCAAGTGATTTCCCTAGTGGCCTCTCTCATTGCTTGCTTTTGCAAGCTAGCTTTGACACTTGCACCTTGTAATGAACCTCTTAAATGGCTGTCCACTTTGGGTAAAGTGTCCTTATTGCACTAGGACCTTCACCCACAATAGAGGAAGTATGAATACTAGAGTTTTCAACTATAGTTCTCTTTGAAGTGCCAACACATTGGCTTGAGGTAGCTATTTGGGTGTCTTCTTCTTCCTTTTCCTCATCACATGAGGGCATTCCCATCCATGACCGTCTCCATGCCTCGAGCCTTGCATACACATCATTAGGGACCTCTTTGCATGGTTCGGTATCTCTACATGGGACACGTGCAAGGTGGTCCTTCACTCGTCACAAAACCTGTCTTTTCATATCCACAAAAATTACACTTCTATTTTCTTGATCCACCTCCACCATAATAGTCTCCAATCTTTTTGACATATCTCTAGTAGGGATCTAGAGCCATGTCTAATATTCAAGTAGCTTGCAGAGAATCTGCATACATAAAGAAAATTAGACTTTAGTGATAGACTATAGTAGACTCATGATGATTCATGAATGATGCATGCAAGTTGCAGCATACATAGTACATACATACACTATTACACACATAGTGCACACATATCACATAGTACATATTTACATATTACATAAGATGCTACATATGCACACACACAATGCACACACATAAATTATAATGTACATGTAGATAATGCACACACATGCACTCATACACACATAATGCACTCAAGTCTCATACACACACATGCACTCATGCACACACATGCACTCATACACACTTGCTCCATACACACACAATGCCCATATACACACTTGCTCCATACACACACTTGCTCCATACACACACATGCATTCATACACACACATGCACTCATGCACACATGTCACACATGCACTCATACACACTTGCTCCATACACACAATGCACACACATGCACTCATACATTTATAGTGATTAGTAATTACTAATTTAGTATATACATAATACTATATTATATATAATATATAGTATATACATACATATATTTCATACATTCATGCATTCAAATTTCATAGTACATACACTATAGTCTATTACACAAGACACAATAGTAAATACTAAATACATATATTATATATGATATATATTATATCGGAAGAAATCGAAAAAAAATGTAAGAATTCGAAAAAAAAAATCAGAGGGCTAATTTCTAAAGTCACATACCTGAAGGCTGAGTTGTCGTTCAGAGTTCTCAAGGGCCAAGGCTCAGTCTCTCTCTCTCTCTCAAGCGGCAGGAAGGATCATAGTCGACGGTCGTGCAACAGAACAAGAAAAAGATATAAGATCTCTCTTAAACATTTTTTGGAAAAATAGGGCCCAAAAATGGCGGAATATTTCCGGGGCTCAAAAACGCCGTTTTTGGGCACTATGCTAACTACCTCAATCGGTCCGCTTGCCACTATGAAAGAACTATGTCTCCACACCTCCCTCTTGCTTGGTCGATCAGGCATCTCAGAGTGAAGATGTGGTCAATGGTAGAGTAATCTTGTTGAAAACCTGCCCGTCTTGGGGCCCTGATACCCTTCCTCTCTTCGAGAGTGCTCAACTTTGACTCTAGCACTGTCCCATATAATTTGGCCAAGATGGGGCCAATCATGATCCTCCGATATGTAGCTTGGTCCATACCATCTCCTGACTTATGAATGGGCACTATGGTGTGCTCAGTCCATGAGTTAGGGAACCCTTCAACCAGTGCATGGTTGAAGAGGTGGGCAATGATCGGTGCCAGAGTCGTGCATGTGTATATGAGGTGCTCTACCTGTAAACTGAACTTGTCATGAGCTCTACCTTGCCGCAGATGTGAAATAGTGTGGCTCACCATGGTGGGTGTGAAGAAGTAAGAGGTAGTGGGGCACGAACTTTGCAGCTTGGGAATGGGGAGTTGATCTGGGATTTGATATAGGCTCTGTGCATAGCTATGCCAAATGCTCAAGTCTTGGATGGGTGTCTGGGATCTCCTCTCCCTAAGCTTTCCCCATGCCATTGCACTATCCCGACTCATGAGCAGCTAGTAGATATCCCAGTACGGTCTCTCCTCCCACTCCCCCCGCTTGCGGCGAGTAAGGCTCTGCATGCAACGCTGTGCCCGTCTGTGTGTAGTATCCCCTCTAAGCTCTAAAATCCATAGATGTTTCTTGAATTCCCAACAATCTGCATCATACCAACGATTTTGGGGCATGGATCCTATGCATGGAGGATGTGTATGTGTGCGGTGTAGAAAGCTGTGAATAGCTGGATCATGAAGGATGGTGGTGATATGAGATGTGAGTGTGTCCAAAGGTGAGAATGGATCGAGGGAGAGTAGGCTAGTGTGTAAGTGGTGTGCATAACACGTGTGAGAGCTCGTGTGTAAAGTGTATCGTGGTGTGTGGCTCAATGGCTGAGAAAGGGTCTAATGGGATAGGAGAGGAAAGTATGAATGTGATAAAAGTATGGTAAGCACCAAGTGGGCGTCGTCCAATACTACGTGGGGATAAATGAAGCTCCAGAGATGGTACCTTGAATGTGCTCTCACCCCCTCCGTGAGGAAAGCAAGTAAGTCCGCCCGAGCCTAGCCAACTTTTCATCCCGTTATATATAACGAGATGGTGTCGACTGCCTAGCTCAAGAAGATGTCTGCCATATCAGGTGGTGTCCTCATATCTGCTGATACTCTACTGGTGCTTATCTCATCCGAGTCTCTTCCCCTCATGAGATGTGGATGATCCATGTCATATGCCTTGCACTGATGTGACTGGGTGCGGCCATTGAAGTCCCCCTTAAGGAAGCCTTCACCTAGGGTGTTGAAGTGTAGTATCTCATCTGAAAGTGCTGTGTACGGTGAGTCTCTGTCTCGGATTGGTCCCCCAAGGTCTTGTCTTGCGTATCCGGATCCACTTGGTGGGAAGTAGCATATGGCAATGTAAATCAAGTTGCGTGGTTCTATCTCCATGTGGACTCATATGTATCGTGCCTCCTCATCTCGTCCTATGATATGGATCCGGCTCTGTATCTCCTATCTAAGTATGATGGCAACACATCCCCGATCCTCGTGTTGTACTCTCTCTTGCCGTGGTCCTAAATACATATTCTCAATGAAAACCTGCAATCCAAGGTAAGCCTCTCTCCGGGCTCTTGTGGGTTCTCTTTGATGCAAGCAAAGTCATGTGACTCCAGGATCACGTCCAGAGTGCCCCGTTGCAGTTCCAGACC
This sequence comes from Ceratopteris richardii, assembly GCA_020310875.1. NCBI lineage: Eukaryota > Viridiplantae > Streptophyta > Polypodiopsida > Polypodiales > Pteridaceae > Ceratopteris > Ceratopteris richardii. The sequence goes on along the minus strand of CM035408.1, from coordinate 30,332,626 downwards.
ACTCCTCTGAGTGGTGCCTCCAAGTTTGTTTTTTTGGGGGGAGGGGGGGAGAGAGAGAGAGGGGGGGAGAGAGAGAGAGAGGTCATTTCATGGCAGAATGCAAAAAGAGGATTTATAATGAGAAGAAGAAAGCGTCAAGTAATAATGTTGAAGATGAGTCAAAACCTAAGTCTTCTAAAGAAGAATCTCATGCATGCATTAGTATTGAAGAATTATCTTTTAATCAAGCAACATTAAATACAATCTCTAATAATCCTTGGATTTTTTATTTTGGAGCTACTAAGTTTATGAGAGGTTGCAGATATGTATTTTATTCTCTTACTAATTCTTCAAGGACAAGAGCGAGCATTGCAGATGATCATGTTTTGGATGTTGTAGGTGTTGGAAAAGTAAACCTTAAGAGAAGGTGGAAATTTCACAATTTCTAATGTTCTTTACGTTCTGAAAATGAAGAAGAATTTGCTCTCAATTTCTCCTTTCTTATCAGATGGTTTTAAAGTAGTTTTTAAGAAAGAGCCATGTCAGATCCTCTCATCTAATGAGGAGCATTGTCCACTTCAAGGTGAAATCAAAAGTCGCATGTTTGTATTGTCCAAAATTAGTCATACTAATGTTGCTATGTCGTCTACACTTATGAAGAGAACAAACAAATCAAGTAAATTATGTAGAACATTTTGAGATTCATAACATTTTAGCATTAATTGGAGTGGAGAATGAACAAGTTAATCTTAAAGGTGCACTAAAAAGTTTTGTACAAAAGAAAGCTATGCAAAAAGAGATTGATTCTATTTATAAGAATCAAACATGGTAGATTTGTGACTTATCAAAAGATAAAAAGGCAATTGGTGTTAAGTGGGTCTTCAAAATCAAATAAAAGTAGATGGTACTATTCACAGGTAAAAAGCAAGGTTAGTTATCAAAGGTTATGCATAAAAGAAAAGAAATGACTATGATGAGACTTTGCACCTACTTCTAAAATGACAACAATCAGAACAATACTTTCTTTTGTTGTTTTCTTTGGCTGGAATGTATCCTAGTTAGATATCAAAATTGCCTTTCTTAATGGTAATCCTCAAGAAGATATCTATATTCAGTAGCTAGAAGATTTTGAAGAGATAAGTAAAGAGCATTTAGTATGTATACTTATTAAAGCTTTGTATGGACTAAAGTAAACATCAAGAGTTGAATGTGAGAAGATAAATTTCCATCTTTTATCTATTGGTTTTGAAAACTCAGATGCAATTTCTACTCTTTATGTTAAAGTTGAGAAAAATATTTTGATTATTATTATTATATACATTGATGATATGATCATGAAAAATCTCAAGGATTCAGACCGTCAATTATTTAAATCACAACTTAAGCATACATTTGATATAAATGATATAGATATTTTTCACAATTATCTTGGGATTGGGTTTAAATACATGAATGCGTATATCTACATAACACAAAAAATACATTGACAAATTATTGAAAAGGTTTGAGAGAATAGATCCCAAGCCTATGCAAACACCTATGGATGTTAATGTGTCATTACAGGCATTACAAAAGGAAAGTGTCATGATGCCTCAATACTTGTACATTATAGATGATGAGGCAATCCTTATATATAGACACACACACACACACATACACACACACACACATATATATATATATATATATATATATATATATATATATATATATATATATATATATATATATATATATATATATATATATATGTATGTATGTATGTATGTATGTATGTATGTATATGTATGTATGTATGTATCTATATATATGTATGTATATATATATATATATATATATATATATATATATATATATATATATATATACATATATATATATAAAGGAGAGTTCGGATCTCAATCCACACAACAGTGATCATAAGTACTAAGAATGATATATGATTATACAATAATGTGAAGGAAGATTTCATATCTCAATCCATACCAACCAGTTTACACCAACTTTCTCAAACAAGGTGTATCCATACATTTGAAACTACTCTAAACTCAGAGTAGGAAGATTCAACGTCTCAAGTGAACGGCTCAAGAATGAATGAAGCTTGTGTTTAAGGATCCTACTTGTTCTGTGCTTGTATCCTTAATCAAATAACTAATAGTTCAAAGTGAAAATGCTTCAATAGAAGTTGTCATGCCTAGTCTTGAGTATAACAACTCATACATAAGACTCTTCAATATTTTGATGCAACATGTGTTATGTGGGTCAACATAACCATGTCATGTATGCATGTATCCAAGGCATCCAAAGATAAGTCATCCAAAGCTCAATGATCAAGACCAACATATCCATATCAACATTTGGTATGAGTGAATCGAAGAATGACCACATAAGTATTAAATCCTTAGCATCTAAATTAACCATCCTCTCAACCAAATATGTTTCTAGTTATGCATTGTAAGAGTTATCTTAGTCTATCATATATTGTGCATCATAATCTTCCTCTGCCATATCAAGTGTATCAACATGCTTCACATGACCTAACCATGCAACATCAACAGCAAGGTCTATTTGATGTGTAATCTCTAACTGAGAGTCATTATAATGCTCTGCCTAAGCATTCATATCATGCTCTAAATGAGCATCAAAGTGAACATATGAAATGTGCTCTAATCCAAGGGTATTTGTAATCAAGCATCATAAGCATTTGATTGATTAGAATCTTGCTATACATGTACGCCATGAGCATTGATTGACCTATCTATATGTAGACAAAATGAGACATGATGAGTCTCACACCATACATAAGGTTGAATTCCACAAAGATGAGATTGTTCCTCACATGGAATACTTTGTGGATACATGTTCCCAATCTTGGCACCTCTAATAAGCATAAGCTCTCTCAACGACAACTAAGAATGGTGATTACCTAGGGATACATGAAAAGCACTATCTTGGAGTCACTCAATTTAAATTAGGAGATGCTAGTATATAACATATTTGCCTGATCATAAATGATGCAGCACTAGGAAATGAAAGGCTTACATCTCTAATACCCTCAATGTCTTATGTTGAATCATTAGGTATGTGCACATATGCACAAATCTCACTTAATAATGGAGAAAATCACTTGCAAACTAGAGACATAGAAAGTGGCTAATGCAATAAGAAACCAAGCAATATGTGTGCCATCCAAAGGTAGAGACAAATCTTGAAATGTACTACAGCAGAAAGTGATATCATCACCACTCATATATCAACCACCATCGACTTTCTTAAAATTATAGTTTGACCTGCATCATCCGCATAAATCTGGTGTCATTGCTCCATCCATCTTAAGAAATATTGTCATGTATGACCCTCGCAACCACAATGCCCTCATCAAAGTCATCTATGTGATCTATTGATCACATGAGAGTTGCCGTCATAAGTCGTGCATCTCTCTTTATAAAGGTTATTGCAAAAGCAAAGTAAGCACACTTTATTCTTTATTTGTATCATAAAAAAGACACTTAGCTTTTATTGAACAACCTATGGCTTGTATTTGGCATGGCCGTTTGGGCCACACATCTCATAGTCAAATGGAAAATCTTTCTCATTTTGGCTACTCACCTGTGTTATCTTTGTTTGACTTTTCATTTTATGAGCATTGTGAGTATGGAAAGCAAACTAGGAATATGCATAAGACACACATTGAATCTTCAATTTAGCTTTCGAATATCATTCTTACAGTGTGTGGTCCAATGTTCCCAAGGTCATTAGGTGGCTCGTTTTACTTTCACTTTCATAGATGATGCCACTTGAAAAGTTTACGCATATCTATCAAATCGAAGGACGAGGTATTCCCTACTTTTAAAAAACAACTTTCTTTAGTTGAGACTAGAAAAGGAACTAAGTCCTTATGTTTAGATAATGGAGGCAAGTATACCTCACATGAATTCAATCTTTTTTGTTAGTTTAGGGAAATTCATAGAGAGTCTATAGATTCTTATACCTCTATATAGAATAGTGTAGTTGAAAAGATGGACAAAACTATTTAGGATAAAGTATTTTCCATGTTGAATCATGCAAACCTTTCACAAGGCTTTTGGGGAGAAGCAATATTGACTATAATTCATGTGATTATCCTTTCACATAGTACTGGCAAAGCTATGAAAGTGGCACAAGAGTTATGAACAAGGAAACCACCATATTATGATAATCTTCAAGTTTTTGGGTGTGAAGCATATGTTCATAGACCCACCATGTAAATGGGAATATAAGCTAAAATTCACATAAGGTAGTGCTTCCCCAAAGTATAAAGCACAACTTGTTGCAAAGGGTTTTAAGCAATAACATGGTCTTGAATTTGAAGAAATATTCTCTCCAGTAGTCAAGATTATTGCTCTACGCATGTTGCATATCATTACAATGGGGGACTTAGAGCTAGTCCAAATGGATGTGAAAGTTTCTTTCTTGCATGGAGATCTTATAGATTGGATCCATATAAACAAACTAGAGGGTTATGTAGTTCCTAACACAAAAAGTCTAGTTTTTAAGCTAAAGAAGAGTTTATATGGACTTAAACGATCCCCAAATAATGGTATCAAAAGTTTGATGATTTTATAAAGTCTCAGGGCTATTCTTGAAGCAGTGAGGATCATTGTCATGAGACAAATGATATGAAGGATTTGGGGGATTCCAAACATATTCTTGGCACTTGTGATAGGAGTAAAGTATGCATATTGTTATCTCATAGTGAGTACATGTCCAAAGTATTTCATGGGTTCAATATGCACGGTGGCAAGATATTGAGTACACTTTTACCTATGTATGTGAAATTGAGCAAGGATGATTCCCCCAAATCAGATGAAGAAAAGGAATTCATTACCAAAATTTCTTATCAACCTATTGTTGGAAGTCTCATGTATGTTGTTGTAGCTACAATACTAGACATTGCATTTGCATTGGGAATTGTGAATAGAAATCTCTCCAATCTTGGCTAGAAGCATTGGGAAGCGATCAAGACTTTCTTTTTTTGAGAGAGAGAGAGAGATCACATCTACATACTTACTCAGTGGGAGTACACATGGATTATGGGGAGTTACAAATCCTAAGAGTTTTTGCCTAATGTTGTTTTCGCTGGATGATGATAGAGAGAGAGAGAGAGAGAGAGAGATCAGATCTACATACTTACTCAGTGGGAGTACACATGGATTATGGGGAGTTACAAATCCTAAGAGTTTTTGCCTAATGTTGTTTTCACTACATGATGATAGAGATAATAATGTGGATATATATATATATATATATATATATATATATATATATATATATATATATATATATATATATATATATATATATATATATACATACATACATACATACATACATACATACATACATACATACATACATACATACATACATACACACACACATACATATATACATACATACACACATACATACATACATACACACACAGACACACACACACACACACACACACACACACATATATATATATATATATATATATATATATATATATATATATATATATATATATATATATATATATATATATATATATATAGGTCAATGTGACCATAAGTAGCAATGAACACTAAGAATGATGTAGGACTATACAATAATGTAAAGGAAGCATTCAGAACTCAACCTATACGTAGGACTATACTATAATGGAAAGGAAGATTTCGAATCTCAACCCATACAAGAATGATCATAAGTAGCAATGAATACTAAGAATGATGTAGGACTATAGAATAATGTAAAGGAAGATTGCTGATCTTAATCCATACCAATCAGTTTACACCAACTTTCTCAAACAAGGTGTGTCCATATGTTTGAAACTATTCTAGACTCAAAGTAAGAAGATTCAAGGTCTCAGGTGAAAGGCTGAAGAACTAATGAAGCTTGTGCAAGGATCCCACTTGCTTTGTGCCTCTATCAATCATCAAACAACTAACAATTCCAAGTGAAGATGTTGTAGTAGAAGTTTTCATGTCTAGTCTTGAACATAACGCATAAATTAGACTCTAATGTTTTGATGCAACAAGTGTTATGTTTGGCTAACATAACCTTGTCACCCGTGCATGTATCTAAGGCATCGAAAACCTAGTCATCGAGACCAACATATCCATATTAACATTTGGCATGGGTGAATCCAAGAATGACCACGTAAGTGTTGAATCTTAGCATCCAAATGAACCATACTCTCAACCAAATATGTGTCTAATTATGCGTTGTAAGCGTTATCTTACTTTGCCACATATTGTGCATCACAAGAGCTATCTTCATGTGCCACATCATGTATCAACATGCTTCACATGACCTAACCCTTCAACATCAATACCAAGGTCCATTTGATGAGTAATCTCTAATTGAGAGTCATTACAATGCTCTACCTAAGCATTCACATCAGGTCTAAATGATCATCAAATTGAACATATGAAATGTGCTTTAATGTAAGGGCATTTTGTAATCAAGCATCATAAACATTTGATTGATCAAAATCTTGCTACACATGTACGCCATGAGAATTGAATGGCCTATCTATAGATAGAAAAAATAAGAGGTGATAAGTCTCACATCATACATAAGGTTGAACACCACAAAGATGAGATTGTCCCTCACATGGAATACTTGTAGTGGATACATGTTCCCGATCTTGGCACCTCTAACAAGCATAAGCTTTGTCAATGATGAATAAGAATGGTGATCACCTAGGGATACATGACAACCACTATCTTGCAGCTACTCAATTTAAATTAGGGGATGTTGGTACATAATATACATGCCTAAGCATAAATGATGCACCACTAGGAAGTGAAAGGTTTACATCTTCGATACTCTCAATGTCTTATATTGAATCATTAGGCATGTGCACATGTGCACGAATCTCACTTAATAATGGAAAAAATCACGTGCAAAGTAGAGACATAGAAAATGGCTAATGCAATAAGAAACCAAGTAATATGTGTGCCATCCAAAGATAGTTATGAATCTTGAGATGTACCATAGGATAAAGTGACAATATCGGCACTCACATATTAACCACTATAGGCTTTGTTAAAACTATAGTTTGACCTACATCATTGGCATAAATCCAGTGTCATTTCTCCATTCACCTTTAAGGAATTGCATAAAGTATGATCCTTGCAACCACAATGCCATCATCAACGTCATCGGTGTGATCTATTGATCACATGAGTCTATCATATTTGCCATAATGACGTGCATGTCTCCTCATAAATAAAAAAATCATTAATGGAATCCACAAGTTGTAACCTTAAGAGCTAACCAATGTATCTATATCTATCCATACATGGTCCAAAAGTAAAATCACAATTGCATAAACATATGCATGATCCACATGAAGAATGTCTAGCTGGGGAGATAACCAGGCAATCAGAATGTTTCATATTCATGCACCAGAATCATGTACCAAACCTAGGGCATAAGCTTGCTTATGGAATCTCCAAATGTGACAAAAGAAAATGTGAAGGATTCTATAAAAAATATGATAGAGTATTCCATGTAATATGAGAAATCAAAGCAAGTTAACCAATAGCAAAAAGAATTACTAACCTATTATCTCAAACACTTTTTGCTAATCCAAGAAAGTGCTCAAACATTGGCAATTACACATGCCAAAAAATTGGCAACACGTGCCAATAGATGGGAATAAATCTTGCACTTGAGAAATAATATCGCAAAACCTACTTTCATGGATCACTTGTCAACAAGTCCAAGTATCTAGAGATAAATGAGGATCTAAATGCTATCACACAAGCATCAAGGATCCACTAGATCGCTTGTCTAGCATAAAGGTTGGTGAAATTTTGATCACATCTTCCCTTAAAAATGGACTCTCGAACCATAAAAGCCATGAGTGGGAATGGACAATCCCTAATGCCAATCATAAATGCCAATAATAAATGAGCATATGGCATAACTCAAATCCAACCAAGGTGACAAATGGGTTGTGTAAATGAGGCTCCAACTTGGATCATTTACTTGCAAAGAAAGAAAGAAGACGCAAGTATCAAACAAGATCCAAAACAATATCTCATAGAATCATGTACAACCTAACAACAAAGCCATATCCAAGTGATATAAACCAAAAGAGGTGACCATAATTCCACTATACATGCACTAGCAAAGCCATGATCAACTCAAGATTGCATAAATCTAGAACTAGATCACAATGCCATCATATGTGTCAAAAATTGATATAATCGACTCATTCTTATATGGAGCATCTCCACACTAGTCATATGTAGCCAAGAAAGACAAGATCTAGTGAAAGATATCGCACATGAAGAAATCTCTATCCAAGCCTATTGATAATACACTAGAACATAGAGCATTTACATAATTATTCTCTCCACTTGAACTCTATCTCATTGAAGTCATCATGCATGTAATTTCCTTACACTTATGTAATACCCCTTTGTGTTCCCTTTCTCTGCTCTTGGTTGAATTTTATTTTTCTCCATGGAGAACCAAGTGCATACTCATTCAACTCCAAGCACAATATCATCCAATGGCAAATGCATGCTATACTCGCAGTCTCTAATTTCCCCATGACTCCATGCCATCATCCTTATGGAATTTACTTTTTCATTTTTTGCATAATCCCTTGGTCGCAAGCAAGTAATGAAGCAAAGGAGAGACATATCGCTTGTGGGAAACTGTTAAGACAAGTTGCTTTTGCACCCTTTCCCATGATACACTTTCTTCTAATATGGGAGAGCATGTCCCATGTGGTGGATACCTTGCTTTAGAAATATCATTCTTGCAATCATAGTAGAGTTCTACATCATGAATAGTCAACGATATGAGCAAATTAAATTACCTGTTGTTCTAGCATAAGAAGAGATATAGATGGTTGTTACCTCCACCTACATTCAAAGAGATAGTACATATGAATGTGCATTGAGGTGTCGACTAGAGTTCACTTCTTGGGGGTGATGATGGAAAGATAAAATTTTTGTATGGCATATAGACATAAAAAAGCACCTCTTCCTCTAGTACGAGTGTTAACTTTCAATACAATAAGCACCAATTCTCCAAACTATGGAGGATAGAGTCATGCAATGGAGATTAGAGGAGTAATGGTACCCCAAATGATATCTAGAGAGAGGATGCAAAAGATGGAGAGAAAGAGAATTTTATAAGTACATAAATAGTGTGTGTATTTATTTGTGTACATGCAATTCTTTCTCTCTCTTTCCATGCTTCTCTCTCTCTCTCTCTCTCTCTCTCTCTCTCTTAATTATCAAAATGAGACCATCTATCCATAGTTTGAAAAATTAGCACTTGCTATGCCAAAAACTATTTTTTCTTATTTTCTTTCTTCTCATCTTTGTCTTCCATCTTTGATTGTGCAACATTTATAGATTTCTGCTCACTAAAGAAAGATCACCCTTTACCCTTATCCTTTTGACTAGCAACAAAACTTTGATTGGAAAGACATACAATGAGCGTTTTTGGCCTAGATTGATATTTTTACAGAAAATAGAATCCATGTATTTAAAGGTTAAGGCGATTTATTTCCTACAATCATCAATCAACGTGTAGAAGTAGAACTCCAATAAGAAAAAGATATTCATTTGAGAATAGTTTGCAGAAGAAAATTATCAAGAAAAATCCAATTTGGAAGAATCAATTACTCCTTTAAATCTTTGATCTTTATAAGAAAAGTATGCATAGAATCACATTTATTCATATGCTTACTCTCCAACTATTTTCAAAGGTTAGCAACAATAGCCTCATTTCCTTCATGATAGAATGTTGCAAGCATGTCCTAAGCATCCTTAACTATCTTTCATAAGAGAATAAAAGGGATAATGACATGCTTCACAAATAAAGCAATCAAGGCATGTGCTTTTTTGTCTCTATTATCCCATTGAACTCTTCAAGATCAATTTAGTATACATCAACATAAAAGTGCTCACAAATTATGTAGAGATGTGAGAAAGTGATCAAGGGCATATTGATGATTCACCTTAGGAAGCAATATGCTACTTTGACACCAATTCTCAAAGTTCAAGGAACAAGAATACAGAAAAACAAAATGAAGAAGAATAAGAAGAGGCTTAGGAGACAATCTTTTAATACTTTTGGAAATCCTCATCAAGACATGAAGATTGATTAGTTAAAGCATGGTATGGTCTTCTCAACCTTGAAGATGCTCAAATATTGGTCTGGATCAAGTAAAGGAAAGAAAAGATGAAGGAGATGAAGATTTTAAAATAAAAGAAGGCTCATGAACGTCATTAAAAGGGTTCAAACATATTCAAATGATAGAGATGAAGAAGAGGAACAAGGAGCAATAAATAGATTCATATTTAGATACTTTTTGACCCTGCAAAGCTTATGTAAAAGATCATATAGAAAACACACGTGTGTTTTTTTGTGAAGGAAAAAATGAAGAGATTTGATTGGTCCATTCAAATCAAGCATTGATTGAAGGGTCAATTTTTCCTATAAAAGGACAAGTTCATTCTTTTTTTTTTTTCTTCCCTAGATGTGAGAGTTTGAGTGCTTAGTGGAAATAGAGAACCTATGAGCCCATACCCTTGAGCTAATCCTTGAGTAACCATTTGTGAGAAACCACTTATGGACCTTTGGATTCATTAAAGTTTGTACTCCTTATACATTTTGATTAGCAATATAACCTTCACCTTTGAGCATAAAGGTATTGCTTTTGGGATTTCATGAAGATGGTGATTTCCAAATTGATGTATGATGATCACCTTCAACAAACTTGGTGAGATTCAACAACAAAGTTCATACGAATTCAACCATTGATTGTGAGTTTTAATTGAAATATTTATTGATTGTGAGTTTTAATTAAAATAGTAAAGGTAATCATTCTACTTTTCATTCCATTCTCATTTACATTGATTCTTTTATTAAAAACTTGAATGACTAAACATGATTTGATAAATCTTATAATCTTTCTACTTCACAAAGTGATTCTATTGACATTGTTTTTTTATTGAAAACTTACATGATTCATTGGCTTTGATATCTTAAAGTTGCATATGCAGATTGATTGTTGAAAATTTTAGAGAAGGGCTCCTTGTGAGCAAGCCTTAATGACAAAAACACCTCCACATGGTGCACTCGATGTGAAAACATTAGGCTTTATGTGTCAAGTTTTAACATTATTTATATGATCCAAATCTTTTTTTTTTTTTTTTATCTTTGCATAGAATGATTATTAATCTAATTTTCCAAGCCCTCTTAAAATCAAAATGCTTTTATAATTCATGGATAATTTTGCAAAAATTTTAAGGTTGCATTACTATTTCCACTTCTACTTTTTATTCAAGAACCCTTTTTTTTTCTGGGAATTTTTGCGCCAAATATCTCTGAAGAAATCGTTTTCCTCGCCTGCTTCATTATTTTCTATCAGCAAGAAAGCTTTGAGTGGATCATGCTGTGACCATCATTTTGCACATCTGAGTCCATAGAGAGGTCGTTTCAGCTTTGATGTCTTAATTCATTGTCAAAACTTACGTATTCTATGGCGTACCAAAGAATCAACCATTGTTTTCTGTATTGATGATAAAGTTTTCTGTTTCTCTGGTTCATCCCTTTCACTCTTCCATCGACGGCAAAGGCACAACTTGAAGACAGGGAGTGAACAACTGATGCTTTCAAGCCGAAATTACAGGCGCAGGAGAATGAAGAAAGATCAAGTCATCAATGATGCATATGATGAATTGAACTGGTGAAGCCACTAGATTGATGATGAAGTTGTTTGTTTCTCCTGTTCATCCCTTTCACTCTTCCATCGACAGCAAAGGCACAACTTGAAGATAGGGAGTGAACAACTGATGCTTTCAAGCCGAAATTACAGGCGCAGGAGAATGAAGAAAGACGAGTCATCAATGATGCATATGATGAATTGAACTGGTGAAGCCACTAGACTCGGGATTCACGGAAGCTTCATCTGCTTTCATCCGCTCGAGAGACAGGGACAGAAAAAGTACTGTGAATGACTGTCAACAGGTCCTTGCGGACAACCACAGCTTCTTGGCTATTTCCGAAGTTGCATTCATCATTGCCTTTTGGTCATGAAGTTTCTGTTGCAAAATGTGGAGAAGGAATACCACTTCCGTTTTCAATGCGTAGAAATAGGGTTGAACTGTTCTGACACTGCTCATCTTGGCCAGTCCTTACCGAGCTCCGAGTATACCTGGCGACTCTGACTTTCTCCACACTTCGGCAATCCATTCATTAAGCTCTTTCAGCCATCGGAAATCCACATATTGCTTCTCTCTCTGATTCTGAGAACGCAAAGTAGATGTATGCGATTTAATGTGCCACGTTCTTTCGTTGTGAATCATTCGAACTTTCTGTTCTCGCATGCTCGATCTTTTTCCTCTAACTTCGTTTATTCTGCTGACTGTCTGCATCTTTAGGATGATATTGGTCATCGAGACGCTCTCTTCAGCCCGAGCCTATCCAGAATGGTGTACAAGATAATACCTCCGGAGCTGAGGCAAATGGTGTACAAGATAATGCTTACGGAACAGAAAAAGACAATCTCCTCACCGGCAATCCATCTCAGCTTTCCCATTCGAAGACCTTGCTGACAAGGCTGATAAAATTAATAGGGATCATAAATAAAGAAGGGGATGTTCTTTCAGATACAGAGAGAAAGAAACAGATACTTGATGAGCTTGCTGCAAGTGTACGAGCTGGAACAGAAGGTCTATGGGTATAGCTTGCCAGGAAGGTTACTTTATTGGAAGAAGATATGCAATCGAGACATGATGACATGAATATTTGATGATCACAGCAGAAACTAAAGAAAAGGTTAGAAGAAAACTGGTCACATGTTCAGCTGCACATGAAGACTTGACAAAGTAGGCATAGAACTGAGTACTTGCAAGCCACTGTCAGACCATGTCTATGGTGAGAAGGAGTACTATCTCCAGGAAGTGATAGGTGTTGGTGTAATTTCCAACAGAAACATCTTTCAATCTCCTTCCTGCTTGATGTAAAGGACTGGTGTACAGAGAGGAAGAAGCTTGAAAACCTTGAGTTCACCATCCTTGATCTTTACTTGAATGTAAGGCTTACCATCCTTATTCACAATTTTGTACGATAACGTTTTAAAATCCCTCTGAGCCTCCTTATCCTCGAACTTAATTCGTCTAATCAACTTCTTCATGTCAAAGATAGTTACATTTGGACTTGCGGCAGCTTCATTCTTGGCCGTGCTGAGTGTCAATGAAAGCATAATGAGAGTAGAGAGAAATGAGAAAAGAGAAGTGAAAAAAAGAGAAGAGGGAGGAGTGTAAAAAAGAGAGAGAAAGAAGAGAATAGAGAGACAAAGAGAAGAGAATGAAAAGAGTAGAGAGAGAAAATAAGTGAATAGAGAGAAAAAGAAGAGAGAATCGATAGAAAAGAAGAGAGAGAACAGTGGATAGAGAAAACACAAAGAGAGAGAAAGAAGAGAGTAGAGAGAGAAGATTAGAGAGAGAAAGAGAAGATAGTGAAAAGAGTAGAAAGAGAAAATAAGTGAAGGGAGAGAAATAGAGAAAGAGAAAAAAAAGAGAGATGTGACTGAAAAGAAAAGAGAGAATAGTAGAGAGAGAGAGAGAGAACAATAAGAGAGAATAGAGAGAAAAGAGTAGATAGAGAAAGAGAAGATAGTGAAAAGAGTAGAGAGAGAGAGAGAAGAAGTGAAGAGAGAAAAAGAAAGAAAGAGAAGAAGTGAATAATAATAATAATAATAATAATAATAATAATAATTTCAAAGAGATGCACATGGTGTGATAACACAATCCATACTAGTAGGGGTTGTGAGCCTTTACATAATGCATTAAAAAGGAATTTAGTTATATGCAATGACAATAAGTTGTGTTACTCTGATTCTAAAATTCCATTGGCTACTAACTTTGGTAAAGGTGGCATTCAGCAGGCATTTGAAGCTTCCAACAAGCAAAGGTAATGGAATTAACACCTATGCTTGTAAACAAGATTTGTATGATGATAATGAAGGGATATGCGAAAATTTTTCTTTCTATATCCCATAAACAAAAACTTACCTCCGATACTCGTAGTGCAATAGGAAATCAAATAAGTGAACAAACTAGTTGGAATGTACTCATCGATTCTTTTTCCCTTGACACATGTGGAGAAAGTAAATAAAAAAATAAAATGGGATGAGGAATTAGAGAAAAATAGAAGAATAACTAAACGATCTAAAAAAGAATTAATTCAAGAAGAAGTTAAAAGGGTAGATTAAAAAAATCCTAGCTACAAACTCATGTCTGGAATAGAGAAAAACATTGATTTTAAAAGAAAAAAAACCTTGAGCGAAAGCATTACGAAGAGTGAGGTTTCCATGACTTTGGAAAAGTTTTTGGGTATAATGAAAAGAGAAATTAACAATTTGAGAAGGAAACATCAAAACATTGAGGAGCTTCAAAATGATCATCCTAAGGTAAGTAACTTGAATTTGAATGATGAATTTCTGTCATGTAATAGAAGCTTTATTGGTCCTATTGTAGGTGATCACACAAGATATGAAGCAGACCCACAATTTCATGTTGACCAAGATTTTCCTTGAGTGCTCCCATTAAGCGAGAGGATATGGACACATGCATGAATAATGTCTCACTCAATAATTGTATTAGAAATGATTCATCATTTTCTTTATCTATAGGAGGAATTTTCTTCTCTAGGTAGAAAAATCAAAAGAAACCACTTAGAAATCTTATTAAAAAGAAAGAAAAAGATTGTAAGTGTCATGGCTTGTTAGAAAAAGATGAAACCATTGAATGAGTAGTTGAATGCATTTAATATAATGACACTCTTCTAGATTCAGAAATGTCCTTGCTCAAGGATTCTTTTTTTCTCCTTAAGTTGTGAATGCTTCTTCCATTGAAATTTTTGAAACCATTCATCAATTTGGTGAAAACAAAAATAAAAACATGTTAGGAGTTTTAACCTTTGTTGAGACAAAATATAGAACAATTGATAAAAAGGTAAAATGGATTGCCCAACCACTTCCTTATGATAGTAATGATAAAATGAGAATTGTGTGTGATGAAATACCTTTGAGAGATAAGTCCAATTAAATTGGGCATACATTTTCTCAATAATTCCATTGAATTAATAAACTTTGAGAAAGATGATTTTTTGTTACTATGTGAAATTGAATGATTTAAAAGAATTATTTCTAATCATGGAAAAGAATTTTCAATGAAAGCAAGTGAGATAGGGTGTGTTGATCCTAAAGTTGTTCCACCAATGATTATCTTTAATATCCCACATGTGCCTTGGAACATTCCTCCTATTTGCATTCCCAAAACTCACGTTGGTGATTTGGTAAAGTTGTTAAAAGAGAAAGTAAGAATGAATATTCTTGAGTCCTCATCAATCCCATATTCTAATTGATGACTCATTGTACCAAGAAAAATGATGATCTAAGATTCATTCAAGATTTGCTAACAGTGAATAAGGTTACTATTAGAAATTTTGATATTGGTCCTATGTTGGGTGATCTTTATTCTAGGTATCATCAATTTTGAATTTCCTTGGAAAGTAAAGACAACATCAGCATGAAGAATCCAATTGGGTTGGTAAGAATGTTTACATTTCCTCACGGGGCTACTAATTTTGTATCTCATTTGATGAATGCCATGGACATTGTTTTGCATGCGTTTATTCCTAAAGCTACTAAACCTTTTCTAGATGACATTATTATAAAATGATTCCTTGAAAAAGAAAGGAACTTTGCATTGTGTGATAATGAAGCTCATAAATTTTGTACTTGACCATATTAATGATTTTAAGAACATTATGAAAAGTTTTGAGGAATTTGGAATAACATTTTCACTAGAGAAATGAGTGTCTGGTGCAAATGAAGTATGCATTGTAGGTCAGTTATGTGGCTATTTTGGAAGAAGATCCTACCCTCGAAAATAAGAAGCCATTAGTAGAATTCCTTAGGTATATACAACAATTAATGAGGTAAGAGATTTTGTTCGTGCATGTGTATTTTACTCTATTTGGATTCCTCATTATGTTATGTTGCTAATATTTTGTACCAATTATTGAGAGAACACCAAAAGTTTTTATGGATAGATCATCATTCAAGTGTCATGAGGAAGCACAAAGGACTATTACTTGAAGATTCAATGTTGAGGAAAGCAAATTACATAAATGGTGAGTCTATTATCCTAACTATTTATACAATCCCCATTGGCATAGGTTGGAAGAAGGAGAAGAAAAAGATGTTGAGAACAGAGATGACATTTGTTTTGGGATGAAAATTCTTCATGATAGACAAAAGAAGTATCCACAAATAAAGAGGGAGCTATGGGTACTTTTCACTACTTTAAAGACATATTGGGAGTATTTCATTGGAGCTTGTGTCATTGTTGAGACTGATTGTCTATCTCTTCTAGGTATGATCCTAAACTATTCTACCCTCGATATTGCTATGTTAATGTGGATTTTGTACATGAAGTTCATTAATCCCAAATTCATTCACATTTTTTATAAGCATAATCCTATTGTTGACATGCTCTCAAGAGTAATGTTTGATGAGAAAGATGAATATAATCATGTTAATGGCACTAAGATTTTCAATGAGAATTTTTAATAGTGATGAATACAATAATGCATGATGTGAGATTGGTGAACATGAGTACATTCACATCCAATCCAAAGTGCTCAAGAAATAATTTTAGAGATATAAATGCAAAGTGTTCAAGAAATAAGCTTAGAGATATAAGAAAATGGTCTTATAATTTCTTTTGGACACAAGGTCACATTTGGAGATATGAAAATGTGGATCTTCACAAACCTCAAAGAGTGGTGGGTAAGAAAGAGCTTCAAAATAAGGTAATGATAGAAATGCATGATTAAGTATGGGTGAGTCATAAAGTTTTTTTGGGCACATATGAAAAGATAAGGGATAAATATTCATGGCCAAAAATGTATGTTGATGTGATGGATTATGTTAACACATGCAAGGAATTTCAAATGCAGTTCATTGTGAAACATCCTGATGCACTTCATCCTACTTATCCATTGAATATCCATTATAAGTGGATAATTGGTTTAGTAACCATGCCCATTGGAACAAATGCATTACATAGTTCTTGCAGGAGAGGATTTAACGAATCATGTAGAAGGGAGAGCTTTACATACTAAAACTACTCTAAATGTTTGTAAGTTTCTCATTGAATATTTCTTTTGTAGATTTGGCTGTGTCGAGAAGGTTGTTGTAGATCGTGGTGAGCTTGACACTCAAGAGGCTAGTTGCATAGTTCAAAGAGCCCATTATAGATTTGTATAAGAGTGCATCTTGATCTTCATTACCTTCAATTGAAGTCAATCTCATATTGACTCCCATTGGATTTCCCAATGGTTTGCAAGTTGTAAGTCCATAAATCTATAGTACAATCAATATGCATTTCCTTTACGTGTCCTAGATTCCATTGTGTTTATATAGGAATGTTATACCTAAGAAATATGTTAGATCTCTAAGGTCTGAGATCTTAAAATATTCCCCCAGTCTTTTCTTGATTTCTTTGTTTCCTTCATCATGATTACGTATAATGATCAAGTCATCTACATACACACATAAGTAGAAAAACAACTTCTCTTTTGTAGAATAATGAATTATCAACCTTGCCTTTTTTATATCTACAATTGATCAAACAGTCCACAAGTCTTTGATTCCATTCCCTTGGGGCTTGCTTGAGAACATGGAGTGGCTTCTTCAACCTACAAACATAATCAGATTTGGATTTATCTTCAAACCCTAATGGTTGGTCCATGTAGACAACTTCTAGCTCTCAATTTAGGAAAGAATTCCTTACATCAAGTTGATACATCTTCCAATGCTTGCTAGCTGCTATCTTGATGATCCTTTTGATGATAGTAATTTTAGCTACAGGACTAAAGATCTCTTCATAATCTATACCATATGTATAAGAAAATCCTTTATTTAAAAGTCTTGTCTTATACCTAGCAATGCTACCATTTGAGTGCTTCTTTACCTTTTATACACACTTATTTTCAATAATCTTCATTACTTCTTCCTTGAAACCAATTTCCAAGTGTTGTTCTCCTCCAAAGCTTTAATTTCCTTGTGCATAGCCTCTTACCATTCCTTTCATTTATTTTCTTCTTCGAATCACTTGGATTCTTCAATCACTTTGCTCATGTTTGGAAAGTGCTTAGCCTTGAAAGAATCATATGTAAGCCTCTCAACTAGATACTTTACCCTATTAGACCTTCTTAGTTCATCTTTCCATTTATTTGGATGATTGTGTATGCCTTGGAGGTGTCCCTCTTATTTTCATGAAGTTCTTCATTGAAATCTATCCACAAGTCTTCAATTTCTTCAATTTCTATGATATTAGACTTGGTTTTGTTTCTTGCATGACTTTGTTCACTTGATGTAGGATTATCTCCAATCCATGATGAGTATGTTCTTGATCTTGATTCCTTTGGTCCACTAAGATCCATGCTCTCTATTTCTTCATTTCCTGTTGAAGCCCTTTGTTCATCATCTTCATTTACCTATATAGATACATTTTAAGAGTAACAAGGTAAAAAACCCTTCAAATTGGACATCCCTTGACACCTTTAGCTCCTTGGTTGTGGAGATGTAAAATCTATACCCATTTTGTTCACCTGCATACCCCATTATTACACATCTTTTTTATCTATCATCAAGGTTAGTCCTTAGTTCACTTGGTTTTCAAATATAGCAAGTACAACCACATACTGTCACATGTGATACATCTAGTTTTCTATTATACCAAGCTTCATATTGTGTTGAAGCACGTATAATTGATATGGATGCTCTTTTCATCATGTATATGGTAATGGTTGGTGCATCATCCCAAAACATTGAGATGTAAAAAAACAAGAGCTATGTCATGTACTCCTTTGTTTCTATGCATAATAAGCATAGAATCAACAAAAACATGAAAATTTTGAGTACTTTCTAGTTTTCCAATGTAGATGCAAATGTATTCCTCCATTTGAGCATGCAAAGGGGTGCATTTGGTTTTTAAAATACTTCATCCAATCCATCTAATAAAAAAAGGAAGGCAAAAATGGCATATTTTAGAGAACTACTCTTCCATGAGGACTATTCTTTACAGGAAACATGCCCATATTTTCAGAGCTCAAGTGGGGATGTTAGTCAAAATAATACTTAGCTTTTGACTTTATGCCACAAAATAGATGCTAGCAAAACCCCTATAAAACATCTAAAGATTGATGAAGAAAGTTTTATACTCATTCCTATAATTATTATACAATAAAGATAATTCACAAGAGATTAGTAGACAAATAGCATTCATTTTAATCCTTTTGCATAAAGCAAACCCACATCGACTTAGAGAAAATGAAAAAGAGTAAAATCTACTTCTCATTAGGTTTAATAATTAGTTATAGAAATGTTATACAAGAAGCCTTGGGCTCTTTTTTCAATAGCAATTGATCATACTCTTGCTCATCTACATGCATGGCATCATCATCTTGAGTTTCTACATCTTGAATTATGGTTTCCTTGATACTTGGCTCCTCCAGCTTAGCCATGTCTCCAGGCTCATCTGTTGAAGGTGGCACCAACTCCCTTGATGCATGTAGGAATCTCTCTATGTTGCTGATGTGCTCCATACCCACTTCTTGGTCTTCATCCGAATACTCATTCAACCCATTTATATGCATCTAAATGATTCCTACTTGAGCTTCTTCCTTGTCAACTGCTATGCACTACCTAGACATCTTCAATGAGAATGCCAATGTAGTAATTGTACTAAACATATGCATTAGAATTGTTTCCATCATCCTTGTAGAAATATCTACATAAAATTTTGATTAGTTATTCTAGAGGAAAAATCCAATACCCAATCATCATCATTGCTAAAGAGATCTATGAGCCTCATGATTAATTTATGTGGCTTTTGATATGGGTTCACAAGTGTCTTGTCCCCAGCCACATGTCTTAGGTTCTTTGTGACACTAGAAAACATGAGAATGTTTGAAATCCCATTCTCAATATAGTGCTTCCTTACACGCTTTTTACTAACCTCATCATAATAACAAACTTTCAAGCACTCAATTGCACTCACAAAACGGTTTCTAGGCATGTGATTAACATTTATCTTGACCTTAAATGTTCAATGTCCAAAGCTTAGAACTATTCTATTAAGAGAGAATAAACAATGCAAAGAGAAACATACCACGTTAGACACTCAACATCATGACAACTAGAGTTAAGACCTATTGACACAAAGAAAGACTGATCCCTACTCTAGAAGATAAAAATCCTCCATAGAGGGGAGAGTGTGAGCTATTCATTCTAAAAGGCCCATCATCATTAACAGAGCTATTCATTCTAAAGCCATAGGGAATATATGCTATTAAAAGAGCAAATTTTTTTCTTAGGACTATGCTACAAATGTTATTTACATCCTCACAAAAAATACTATAGTACAAAGTATAGAGGGGGTCGATCCGATTAGAAAATGTTTTGAGTCTATAAGTTTCCTCATAAAAAACAATATCCTTTGCTTTAATCCTTGACTTCTCACACCTTGCCCTCTATATGTAAGCAAGAAACGTAGCAAGGCAATCCTCGATGGCCTCACCAAGCTTCCTCTTCCTTGGAGGCTTCTATAAATAAAATCCCAATCTCAATTTAAGGGTGTTGAACAACAAGCACTGATCATACAATATCACTAACATCAATATCCACCATAAATTCAATGTCCAACATCGTCTTTCAAATGCCACTCAATGTCTGATAGTCGTCTTTTACCTGAAACTCAATGCCAGGAATCAAATTTTTGATTCTATAAAGATGCCAATCACATGTTCAAAGATTTGAACATAGACTATGAGCATTAGAACATCTACTTGTTAGAAGAAAAGGTCTTACCCAATCTCTGAATAGTGCCTTGTATGAGGAAGTTGATGGATAATCTTCCTAGACCTCCTCCCATGAGAAGCACCCAAGCCTCCTCATCATGAGTTCCTGTATCTTAATATACACTTTATGAATGCAATAAAGGTAAACATTAGCCAACAGAAACTCCAAATATATTTCATAAAAATGGGAGTGAGGATATCTACTTGTTTATTCCAACACCATTTTGTCGAGGCGTAGTTCCCTTGAAATAGCCCTTGTGAGGGTAGAAACAATTCGAGTCTCATATTTTATACCCTGTAGGTCCCTCTAGGGTCTAAGCTTCATGTACTCTATAGCCTCTTCAATGGACAAGTCACCCCTCTTTAACTTGATCTTCACATCCACTTGGGGATAAATTTTTGCTTTTCTTTGTTTCTACCCTTTCACCTCTTTGTTCTAACACAAAGTAAAGATTTTGTCCTGATGCTCCCAGACTTTTCATATCCTAATGGCTACTTGGAGCCATGGGTCAAGCTTATCAATGATATATTTTTCATGCCTTTTGAAGAGTCAAGAAGATCCCGAAATATGATGAAAAGCATAAAACTATCACATATATCCTAGTAGGAGATGGTTGAACCATGCCTTCAGAGAAAGGATTAGGAAGTTATCCTCAACCATGGCTTTTGGGGTAAGTTTTTTTCCCATCATATTCTTAGCTAGGAGGTTGTGAGTTCAATTCCCAACATTGGCATTAGAGCCTAGTTGGGGAAATTGCACAACATGGAGGTAAGAAGCCTCACTTGTGGGCATTTGGGAAGTGCTTGACCATAGGTGAGTCTGAAACTGGCCAATAAAAAAAATAAATGCTAATGTACTTAATTCAAAATGGAGTCTTTATTTGAGGGCAAAGGGTAATACCTCTAATTTTCATCGCTTGCTATTTTTTTATCCATTGCTTGGGGTCCCCGACTTTAAACCTAGTTTTGTGCTCTTGCTCTCTTTGCTCCATTTGTGCTCTCCAATTTCTTTGATCAATGTAAAATGAGATTAAACCTACCTTCTCTTTTATAGACATCTTAATTTTCCTTAACCAAATGTAACTAGATGGAACTAGTTGCAACCAAATTGAACTCAGGTGCAATATTACCCAACCAAATTTAACTAAGTACCGACTTTTAGGTAACTATACTAGAATCAACGAGACTAATCTAGTATTTGTAACCATCTTGTGAATGTAAGCTTTTTTCTCTTACCAAAATGAATGTAAAGACTAATAGGGTATGCCTAGCTCAATAGTGTACCAATATCCGTGCTTTTTATCCCTATATGCAAGATAGTGCTAAGATTATATTGCATGTGTATAGTTTTCTTCTACTTTATCTTCTTTCAATTCTTTGGAATGAAGTAGATGTTGTAGCACAGAGAGAGGTGTATCATCATCAATCACTCTTAACTATCATCATCAATTGCTTTCTTCGAGAAATATACATCCATATTATGCATAACTATTCTTACTTCTTCTTGTTTTTACCAGTTATATCTAATCATAAGTAAGCACATTATAAACTATATATCTAATCATAAGTTTTACTATATGGATTTAGCCAGTATGGAAATCTAGTTCACATATGCCATACGTTTCATTAGATATGCAAAGATATAGAATGCAACACAAATATTATTGTGATACACTATATAAATAATTCTTGATTAAGATATTTGATGTTGATAGATGGAAATGAGGATCATGCATGATGAATCTATCATAATCATATGGATAGTGAAGCATCATAGTCAAAATCATAGATTGCAGTTAAGTATCATATAGTGAAGTCAAAGGGCCTATCCATTTTCATTATCCATTGGTCATATTTATTCAAGAATCACTTTGATTGTTATGCTGCACAATCCATTCCTTTCTTGAATCATAAGTACGTAGATTTGTCACATAATTTAATATATTCCCTTCTTGAATCTTGTAAGGAAATGGTCACCATTTCTCTTTCTTAGTGAAGATGAGCTCTCTCTTCTCTGTTGATGCTTAGGAGTCCAATTTATTGTTTTTTGTTGATCCTTTCTTAGCTACAAGAAAAAATCTTGGAAGAGATGTCCATAGCATAGTGAATGATTTTACATTCTCCGTTGAATCCTTTAAACTCTCTCAGAGCAATAATTTTTAGAATAATCTAATGAATGCTTATCATCTACCAATTGAATCTCATCTCTCTACAGACTCAAGTGCAATTAGAACAAATGATGTCAGTGAGCACGAGGCTAAGCCCATCAAATTTAAAAGAAAGCCTTAGGAAGTAAGTAAAACATGAGTTCAATGCTTGACTTCAAATAGACATGTCTCTTTAAATATTGTGAAGCATTGTTGTGGATTAAAATGTTTGTAAAATCAATTAGGAATGAAGAAACTAAATCATCTAAGAGAGAAATTCTTCGATTTAAATAGTGAGAGACAAGATATATTCTTCTCAAAACCATGTGCAATCAGATAGGCATGTATCTTTTCATACCAAGCACGTGGTGCTTGCTTTAAACCATATAATGCCTTCTTTAACCTGCACACCTGATTTTCATGCCCTTTTTGCGTAAAGCCATGAGGCGAAAAACATACACTTCTTCATGCAAGTCACCATTCAAAAATGTTGTTTTAATGTCCAACTAATGTACATCCCAACCATGATGAGCTGCAAGTGCACAAATGCTACAAACAGTGGTCATTTGGAAAGTAGGTGCAAAGGTTCCATCAAAATCAATGCGTATTTCTTGTGCATAACCCTTTGCAACAAGCCTAGCCATATACCTATCAACTATTCCATCAGGTTTATGCTTCAACTTGTATATGCACTTAGTGCCAATGGCCTTCTTCCTAGGAGGCAAGTCACATAAAGACCAAGTACCATTTTTCATGATAGCATCATATTCAGATTGCATTGCAGCCATCCAATGTTTAGAATTTTGTGGTTCATCAAATGAAATAGGTTCAGTCCCATCATGGAGGCTAGAGTCAGCCATAGCATAGAAATCTCATGCAAAAGAGGCACTATGAGAGCCTGAACGAGTATGATATGATAGAGGTGCATCTAATTTGTTGTCACGCAAAGTCTGCACTAGCCATTTCGGCATAGTTTCTGCCTGCTCAATATCAGCTCTCTCATCAACGAGTGCATCATGTAAATATGCATAAAAAATGGAATGATCTACATCATCACATGAAACCTCCAAAGGCAGAGAAGTTGCCTCATTAGGACCAACACTAGACTGTCCACCTATAAAAAGAGGCAGCAAAGTATCATACATGTTTTTGGAGCTAACAAATGTCTCCTTAGTACATGAAAGTAAGAGTTGAATAGCATCTTCCACAAAAACAACATCAGGGCTATCCATAATGTGTTTAGTTTGTGGATGATACAGATGATAGCCTTTGCTTTCAGAACTGTACCCAACAAAAATACATTTTACTACTTCTTCATCTAAATTTTTTGTGATGTTGTTCAGGCACTAATGCAGATGCCGAACAACCAAAAACATGTAGATGAGAAACAGATGGCATGTCACAGATCATGCCAAGCCTCATATGGAGTGATAGAGTATAGCGCTTTAGTGGGACACCTGTTAAGTACATATGCTGCACACATAACAACCTCAAGTGAGAAACTATGTGGTAAAGATTGACTCTTGACCATACACCTCGCCATCTCCATGAGTGACCTGTTCTTTCGTTTAGCAACTCCATTTTGTTGAGGTGTATACGACAATGTACACTAGTGTTTTATCCCATCTTTAGCCAAAAATGCATTAAAATCAGAAGACATATATTCCCCCCCTCGATCAAAATGGAGGGTGCCCATTTTACATGCTGACAGATTTTCAGCCAAAACCAAAAACTATTTGAAGCACATGAACACTTCAGACTTTTCTTTCAATGGATATACCCATGCATGCTTGGAAAAATCATCAATGAAAGTCATGAAGTAAAGATAGTTTCCAAAAGAGGGTGTCTGCATAGGACCACAGACATCGCTATGCACAAGCTACAATTTCTAAGTAGCCCGAACTAAGCCATCTTTTGGAAATGAGGAATGCTGCATTTTTCCCAAAATACAGCCTTCACATGCATGTTTAACGGGTGCCTCAATTTTGGGGAAAGAGGACACCATTTCAGATTTCTACAGGTGTAGCAAACTAGCAAAATTCATATGACCAAAGAGTGCATGCCAAAGCTTTGCATCTGACATAGCCTGAGAATTATGTACTGCTCATGCTGAATCATTCTTAGATCTTTCATAGTCCATGAGCTTATACAACCCACAATGTAAAAATGCCAAAAGCAATAATCACGTCGCCATTTGACAGATAATGAATTGTACACCTTTGATCAACAAATTTCACAACTAAGGCAATCTTAACTAAAGCCAAAACTGATAACAGATTCTTCTTGATCCTTGGCACAAATAAAGCATCTGACAAAGTGAAAGAACTACCATCAGTAGTAGTCAAAATGATCTTACCAACTCTCATGATAGGATAAGAGGAGTTGTTGGCACATGTGACAGTATTCCCTGTAGGGGTAGGCTCGAGTGAAGTGAAGAAATTGTGTTGTGAGGTGATATGTTTGGTCGCCCCACTATGAAAGTACCAAACATCTGAGTCTACTACAAACATGCACTGCTCATGAGAAGATGGGTCAAAACTGCAAATAGTAGTAAACACCCATTCTTCTTCCTGCACAAGATTATCAGACTTTGTTTTTGGTGTAGAGGCCTCTGTAACAACCATTCTAGCCTCTTTCTTCTTTGCCTCTTTAGCAGCTAGTTTTGGACAGATCTTAATGGCATGATCATTTGCTTTACCGTATTTACAAAAGAATTTTAGCTTTTCTGATTTCTTTTCATCTTTATCTTCCCTCCTCGATTGTGCAAAATTAGCAGATTTGTGCTTACTAGTTGAAGAGCTCCATTTTCCTTTGCCCTTTGTCTAGCCATGAAAGCTTGATCTGCAACACACATAATGGACATGTTCTGCCTAGACTGATCTTCGTGCAATAGAACAGAGACTAACTCCTCAAATGACAAGGCATTTGGATTGCCTTTCATCATCAAACGAAGAGTAGAAACAAAACTCTGATATGAGTTAGGAAGACCATTCAAAAGAGTCTGCACAAGTGAACTATCAGGAAGGACTTCATCACCAGAAATCAATTGTTCCTTCAAATCCTTGATCTTTGTCAAAAAACTATCCATAGAATCACTTTCATTCATTTGCTCACTCTCCAACTATTTTCAGAGGTAAGCAAGACGAGCCTCATTCCTAGCTTGGTACAATGTGATAAATGTATCCCAAGCATCCTTAGTTGTTTTGCAAGAGTGAATGTGAGGAATAATGGCACATTTGATAGACAAGGCTATCAATGCATGTGCCTAAGCACCTCTGTCATCCCAACAAATATGCTATATAGTAGGTGCATCAGAAATCGTAGCATGAATAGGAATTTGTAGAATATCATCATCTTCGACACCTTTTGCATCAGCTTCAAAAATATATGTTTTTTCATATCAATGGACATATGTAAATTCACATGCATGCTATTCTATGTATATACATGAATATGCATTTACATATGTATTTATGCATGTGTGTATAAAATGCAATGCATATGTACATGCATAGACACAGGTTTGAATGCTTGTATGCATGCAAGCTTGCCTCTGTACTTCCTAATATTGAACAAAAACACATTTGCAAAATATAGAAAGTCATCATCAAATGATGTTAGCTCAATGAATAGAGTACATACCTCCCTTTGAGAGATTATGGGTTCAATATTAAGGTCTATATAGCCACTTCTCATGTGTGGATATCTTCATGTAATATCACATTCGTGCATGGTGGATTAAAACAAGAAAAAAAAACTCTTTTTTTCTATTGCTCCTCAAAGCAAAAGATTGCATGCCTCTCGAGGCCATTCTCTACTCCTTTGTTCAAACTTAGAAGCTGACATTGTCCATGAAGGTGACCAAGATGCTCCCAATAGTAGTATCCATATGGTTTTCACAAAAACATAAAGAAGCAAGCTTTTCTTCTTCATCTCCATCATGCTCTCCATGTACATGATACACACTTGATTTGATACTTGTATCTAAGGGGGATGGAAGTGATGATCTAATAGTTAGGAGTTTGAGGGGCTAACTAATGGCCCCAAAAGCCATGGTTTAGGAATACTTCCTAATCCGTCGTTTAAGGGTGTGGTTCAACCATCGACTACTTGTCATTCCTTGTGTCTTACACATTAGGTCAGGTAGGGCATAAGCTTCTAGGCTATGGGGTTGCCATTCAAGTAAAAACTCAAGACCTTGTGGTGCCCACTTGGATTCTCCATAGAACCTTAATGGGGTAGGAATCCTTCTATGGGATTCAATAGGTCCTATCCTCCTTTCTCGTAGGGCCAAAAAATTAGGACGACTCATCATCGAGATTACATGAGATATTGTATTTTCTCCATTATTTTGTCTCTCTTGATTATGTTTATCTATACTGGCTCCCAGTATAAAAGATATATAAGCATGGCCTATGTGAAACTATATATACCGTTGCACACTATTAAGCCCTTCATTTATAGTCTCTCTCTATATTCCCATCCAAACTCCATATTGAGAGTCCAAAGGTGAACAACACTCTCTTTGTAGCTGCATTCCTCTTGGCAATTTAAAAATTTTTGCTCTCTATCTGTAGGTTGGCGTCTCTCTCAATCTCCTTCTCATCTTTGTTTACTGATCTATTCCATTGTCTTATTATTTTTCCTAATATATGTATGTGTATGCATGTCTATATGCATGTGCATATCATGTATGCATGTGTACATGAATGTATGCATGTATGTATCCAGTAATGATTGCACATAACGTGTATATGTATATCAGTACATATGCATAAATTTGTGCATAACCTGTGTGAATGTATGTGTGTTTGCATGTTTTATGCATTTGCGGGTGCATTTCTGTAAGCATGTATGCAAATGAAATGTGTACATATATGTGTATGCACGTATGAATGCATGATTGAATATATATTGAGAGGGGCAATAAAGAAATGGCCTCTAACACTCCTTTAGTACTCTAGCTCATAAATATGGATGGATGTGATGGAAAGGAAGGGTTCTTAGCTCCTTACACATTCATTTTACACATACGCACACAACACAAAGAGCACTCTTAGGGTACGGGTGGTCCACACTACCCTCTTAGCACCCACACAAAGTGAAAATGCTCTTAGGGCACTGGTGTTTTGCACTTCCCTCTTAGCATTTACACAGGTAACACATACACTGTTGCACCAAATGCTCTTAGGACATGGGTGTTCCGCATTGCCCTCTTAGCATTCACACAAATAACACATACACAAACACAAGGCACGGGATAACCTCACTTCCCAGTGGATATAAGTTGATGGGAAATGATGAGGGTTTGGAAATGTAGAGAATGTAGAGAAGCAATTAGAAGAAATGGAAAGGTGGGAGATAGGAGAGAAAAGAAGAGATAGTTGGATTCAAAAGGAAATAAGGCTCATTTTACAAGATATGGATACAAAGAATATGGATACAAAGGAAGAGAGTGTAGCACCTCTATTGTAGCCCAGATCTCCACCTCCAAAGGGGTAACACTATGATCACCATAGAGTTGATGGCATGTACCTACACACCACTTGCTTGTCTTGGGGGCACCCAAGGGGGTCCTTTTATAGGCCTTTTGGGAAGATATTTGGAGATGACATTATTTGGGAGAATCTTCTAGATGTGATATTTATGTGGTAGAAAAATACAACTTTGACAAAATCCTAGAAGATTTTTGGCCATTCTAAGGTAGGCATATTATCCCTTATGGTCATATCTTTGATATTGTCATGAAAAATCATAAAAATACTATAAATAGCACCTCCATTTCGTGGGAATGGTCCTAATATCCGAGTTTGGACCTTTGGAATATTATATGCTTGATTTTGGGCCCAAAAGTCAATCACATATGCCCCATTTGTCAAGAATCTTTGTGTAGGACTCAAAAGTCTATGGCGGGGCTTGATTCTTTGAAAAGTTGTTTGGACTCTTTCAAAATGGAGAGTGGGTCAAACTTAAATATTTGAATCTATAAAACTACTTTTCCCACTCCATATTTAACTTAGAATTTGATTCTCCATTCACTGCATGTAAGGATCGCTACTTTACTACGATGGAACCCACCTTATTCTTGGCTTTTTATTTCCTTCAAATACATATATTTATGGTTTCCATGAAGGTTTGAAAAATGAAAATACTATAGGGGTACATACCTATACATAAGGTATTATTAAGGAGAGGTTTCAAAAAAAATTTCCTCATACTTAGCCCTCCCCTTGGTTAGAGGGGTTGATGTCTCTAGCCTTCAAAGAGTTTGTTGGTGTTCGAAGGTGGGTCATCTTCTTGTAGAACTACTGATATGTCCTTCTCCCTTGATTGATCATGTTGATGATTGCTTTCTTCTATCCTCTACAAGTATTTATTTAACCTCCATCCATTGACCTTAGTCTTGTGCAGCTTCCTTGACATATCCATGAGTTGATAACTTCCATTCTTGAACTTTGTCTTGATAAAAAACGGTCCTTCCCATCATGGTTAGAATTTTGTATCATGCCTATTATCAAAATAATTATCATACCTTAGAACAAGAGTTCCTTTTGTTAACCCTTTATCCTTTAGTTGTTTGTTAAATTCCTCCCTTCTTTTCTCTGCTTGATTGATGTAATGTTCCACTGCAAGCTCCCTTTTCATACTTGAGTGTTGTAGATCTGTAAGCCTCTTTTGGATGACCTCTTCTTCACTTTCTAAACTTTCTTTTAGAAGTATGTGGAGACTTGGTATTTCCCATTCTATTGGTAACAAGGCTTCTTGTCTGTACACTAAATGAAAAGGAGTCAATCCTAAGGATGCCTTGTAGGATGTGTGATATGCCTATAATGCTGCAATGAGGTTCTTGTCCCATTCCTTAGGATGCTTCTTCACCTGCTTACTAATGGTTTTACAAAGAATTCCATTGGTCTTTTCAACAAGACCATTACATTGAGGATAATAGGGTGTGGAGTATCTATGCTTTATGTTTAATCTACTCAACAAATCATTCAGAACCTCTGATCTGAAACCTAGACTATGATTAGACACTATCTCTAAAGGTATTCCAAATCTACAACATATGAAATCATAAATGAACTTCCCAATATCTTGTGTTGTTGTCCTTTTTGTGCTAGCTGATTCCGCCCATCTAGTCATGTAGTCCACTGCCACTCCTTCCGTGAGCTTGTCCTTGGTAGGGGTTCAATTGCATTGATTCCCCATTTCTTGAATGGCCCATAAGATATGACTGGTGTCCTTGGTTCATACATAAGCCTCTTATTCCCTATAATCTGATATTTATTGCATATTTTCCACCAATATCAAACATCTTTATAAAGCGTAGGCCATGTATACCCTACATGAAGTACTTTTCTTATTGTTATTTCATGTGAGAAGTGTCCTCCACACGCATGGTCATGACATGATTCTAGAATGCTCTTTATTTCATCCGATGAGGGGACTTTTCTAAGGATAAGATCCTTACCTTTCTCATAGAGATGATCTCCTATGAATTGGTACTGTAGAGCATTCTTTTCTAGTCTATGCCTTTGTACCTTGTTTAGGTGCTTGCGTGGTTCTCCGGTCTCAAGAAATTTGATGATATCTTTTAATCCTTCTTGACCTACAAAATTATTGTCTTCAAATCTCATGGATGCTATGAAACCATCAAATTGCTCATTTGCTAATGCATCTGCTTCCTTATTTTGGCTCCTTGGTACATGACATATTTGAGTATTATCAAATTGTTTTAATAACACTCTTATCATTTTCAACCATTCAAACAAATTTTGGCTTTTGCAACACCAAACATTCTGCAATTTCTTAATTATCAACATTGAGTCTCATTTTATAATCAACCTTTTGATACCATGTTGAACACATTCATGTAAGGCCTCACATAGTGCTGCATATTCTGCTTCATTATTTGAATGAGCATTAGGAAGAGTTATACCTTTCTTGAAGATGAGCTATTTGTTTTGGGCATAGATTAGAAACCCTCCTGTTGCTTTGTTGACTTGCTTCTTATATGCAGCATCAAAAAATACAGTATGTGCATCTTCAATATCTTCTTCATGCAAGGTTGCTCCCCTGTCCCTTTCATTCGATATTTTCCTCTCCCACTTTCTATAGGTGATTATGTCTACAAGACTCGCTCTTGTGCTTTTCTCTACTGCAAAAGTATAGTTGTATTCTTGAAGTTCAAGAACCCATTTAGCTATTCTAGATGAGATACTCATATGTTGTACCACATATGGGAATGCATGATCTATTGTAAGAACAATGAAAGGCCTATAAAGAAGGTAAGATTGAAATTTCCTTACTCCAAACATGAGTGCATACATGAGTTTCTCTGCATCTGTGTATCTCTTCTCATTTTCTTTCATTATCTTGCTAGCAAAGTAAATAGGATGCATGTGAGATATTTTCATATCCTTCTGGAGTAAGAATATTCTAATTGCTTCTTCACCTATGCTTGGACACACATAGAAAATCTCTCCTATATTTGGTGGCATCAATGTGGGTAGATTACTGAGTACTCTTTTGATTTCTTCAAAACATTCACAATGGACATCCTCCCATGCAAAGACACTATCTTGTGCAAGCTTTTGTAATGGAGAAATGATTTCATATAGAAGATGGATGAATCGTGACATGTAGCGTACCTTTTGTAAAACTTAGGGTTTGCTTTGTTGTTGTTGGAGGAAGTAGAGCCAATAAGGCTTTCATTTTGGATGGATCAACTTGAATCCCCTTTTCTGATATGAGATGTCCAAGGAGAACTACTTCCTTTTTGGAAATATGACACTTATCAAGATTCAATTGACCCCAAGATCATACAATCTTTTTAAGCCTTCTTCAACTTTTTGACCATGCATAGATCTAATACTATATATGCAAAAGTCGTCCATGTACACCCTTATTGATGATCCAAAGAATGGTTGAAAAACAATAGTTCATAAACCTTTGAAATGTTGCAAGTGCATTGGTTAGCCCAAAAGGCATTACCCAATAAGCAAAGCATCTCCATGACAAAATGAATATGGTCTTCCTTTGTTCCTCCTTAGCTATCCGAATTTGAAAATACCCCAAGTATCCATCACATACAGTGTACCTTTCATGATCTACCACTTCATTTAGAATCTCACCTTGGAAGGGTAGTAAAAAATGATCTCTCTTTGTTGCTGCATTTAAGGATTTATAGTCTACACGCACCCTCCATTTATCATTCTTCTTTGGGGTAACTACTATTGGAGACACCGATTCTAAATTTGATACAAGGTAAATGAAACCAGCCTTTATGAGTCTATTTACCTCATTTAGTAGAGCCTCTTGTTGAAGTATTCTGATCGTTCTGAGCTTTTGCTCCATAGGCTTTGATTTTGGCTTGATTTTGATATGATGTTGAATAACAGTTATACCTTGTATCTCATTATAATATTTAATGAACAATTTGGGATACCTTTTGAGCATGTTGATGTACGTGGTCCTTTTGTGTAAGGTGAGATCTTTTGCTAGCATCTTTTGGAGATCCACTTCAGACATGGAGTCCTCACTTTGTGGTTGTTGTAGATCATCCTCTTTGTCTCCATCTTCCTTTCCTTGAAAGATCATGCCCATGACTTCTAGTGTTGATGAATCATTTTTGGTTGTCAATTCCTCACTGCTAGAATAACTATCATTACAAGAACTCTCTTCATCCACAGTTGTTTCATACCTATGATCTTCCTTCTTCTGGTCCTTCAAATCATAGGTAACTGACTTTGTTCTATCATTTGGTTTGAGAACTAGAAGGCCAAAACCCCATTTTTTATCTGCTTTCATTGTGATTAACCATGGATGTCCTAATATGATAGGGTAGCCCTCTCCTTTGGTTGCAGTACATACATATCCAAGGCAACCTCTATATCACATACTCTGACTCTTAAATTTTCAATTACACCAACACATTTAACAATACTATTATTTGCCATTTTAGCTTGGTATGCAGATGGTCCTGTCATATCCAAGCCTAACCTATGCATTGTTTTTTCTATCATCACACACATCTGTGCTCTGCCATTGATCTACACATTTGAAATTCTTTTTCCTTTCACATACACATGCACCGTGGGTACCATGTCGTCACATGCATTGGATCTTATAAGGTTAATTTTCTTATTTTTAGTTCTCCTAGTGTTTCCTAGCTTGGACCATTCCCTCCTCATTTTTGAAGATAGTTGGAGTAATTGGGGCCAAGTGATATTTGGTTTGTGTGTGGAGATATCCTCAATCAGATCATAAGGTTCGATACCCTTACCTAGAGGAAAGTCTTCCATCGTAATCTTCCTCCTCGGCTTTCTCTTTCCTTTACTAGCTTCCCCTCTGCAACTCTTCCTTTCTTCGTTTGTGTACCCATGCTTGAATCTTCATCTTGAGATCGGTCTCTATCTTGCACCCTTTTCCTCTTGCTTGGCATCATATCCATGGTCTCTTGTTCCTCGCTCATCTATAAAACATTCACTTGCCTTTGGTCACCTTGAGCCATTGGGACAAGTGGAATATTTGCTTGTGCTTGTTGTTGTTCCTCTGCATATTGTGGCAGCCTCCTAACAGGATACATATAACCTGGGTTCCTACGAGGGTGAGGACAATTATACATACCATGACCACGTTCATTACAATTGTAGCATATATATTTGTGTGCTTCTCTTCGTTGTCCCGATTTTGTTCCCTTTGTGGTCTGTCTTGCTCATTCCTCACCAAGTTGAGTGTCAATTGTTCTAACTATTGTGTGATTTTCTATAAGATATCTTGATATGCAACTTCTCGATTCTCTACCTATGCAGCTTGTACAAGGGGAATAGCATCCATATGTTCTACATTTTCAACCTTTGAAAACTAAAACTTTAATTTTCTACACTTCACTCTTGCTATCTCTAGTTCTTCTTCAAAGGTCCCTAGAAATTGTGACTTCATCTTTTGTTTCAGAGAAGGGAAGATCCTGAGATGAATCTATCCCTTTTCAAAAATTGTGGAGCTACCTCATTTAGGCCTAGGCTACTTTCCTAGTTATTCCATACACACTAAAACTTGGACTCATAATTTGAAAAGTCGTCAAGAGTTAATTGACTTAGTGAGATCAATTGTTGCCACAACCCTTCTAGTGTATCCTTTTTGCCAGATTGTGCTATGAATGCTTCATGCACCGCTTTCTAGCTTTCTGTTGCCTCGTTTGATAGGTTGTTGTACCATACTCTGGCTTCCTCCTTTAGGACCAATGAGAAAGCCCTTAGCTTCATAGCTTCTTGATCCCTTCCTAAGACAAGATATGCCATTTCCAAGTTGGCTGAAAGCTCTCTGGCATCTTCGTTGCATCTTCCATAGAAGTACGAGAAGATTGATGCCATGGTTGAAATTGAAGGTGTCTCCCTTAAAGAACAATGAAGATCTAGATGTCAAAGGTAAGGGTATACTCTAGAACTAGAAATATAAATGGTTCTTCAGATTCAAGGATTTCTGCCAAACACTCTGCCCAAGAATGATAGACTATGTGTTGTTGGAAGAATATCTTCCTACTATATGTGATATGGATGGAAAGGAGAGCCCTTGGTTGATAAGGTTGTTGGGACGAATGAGCCAATCTTGGTTATTGGGATTTTAGAAATTCATTAAATTGATTTTCCTCAATGGGAGAACCAAGTTATGAGAGGGGCACTAAAGAAATGGCCTCAAACACTCCTTTAGTACTCAGGCTCATAAATAGGGATGGATATGATGGAAAGGAAGGGTTCTTAGCTCCTTACACATTCACTTTACACATACACATACAACACAAAGAGCACTCTTAGGGTACGGGTGGTCCGCACTACCCTCTTAGCACCCACACAAAGTGAAAATTCTCTTAGGACATAGGTGTTTTGCACTACCCTCTTAGCATTTACACAGGTAACACATACACTGTTACACCAAATGCTCTTAGGACACAGGTGTTCCGCATTGCCCTCTTAGCATTCACACAGATAACACATACACAAACACAAGGAGCAAGATAACCTCACTTCCAAGTAGATATAAGTTGATGGGGAATGATGATGGTTTGGAAATGCAGGGAATGTAGAGAAGCAATTAGAAGAAATGGAAAGGGTGGGAGATAGAAGAGGAAAGAAGAGATAGTTGGATTCAAAAGGAAATAAAGCTCATATTACAAGATATGGATATAAAGAATATGGATACAAAGGAAGAGAGTGTAGCACCTCTCTTGTAGCTAAGATCTCCACCTCCAAAGGGGTAGCACCTAGGTTGCATTATTCATTATTCGATAATTTGATTATTCGTGAATAATTATGGAATTTTTTGATGTCCCCTTATTATTCAACCGACTTATTTGGTGCCACGTCAACTTATTCGGACAAGTCCAAATAGTTTTTGCACGACAATTCAGACATTTTTTGATCGAAGGCACTGTTGAATAACAAGTGACTCCAAGCCCATCTAATATTAAATGATAGATTGCCCTCATTACACTCCAGGTCTTCCTAACTTGAGTGTGCTCACAAGTAATAGTTTACTATAAACCACCTTGTGACTATGTAAATCCATCATCTAGCTCATATAAAAGGATTTCTTGGTAGTAAAATGCAATCTCTGCATTTCACCAACCAAGAAGTCTGTGGTTTGTCATCCTTTACCATTGGACTAAGTTCTATTGGAAGAGCATCTATTGGCACTAGTGCAAACTCAAAAATATTCTCCTCCCTCTAGTTTTCCATATGAATGCAAAAGCATCCCGTTTGAGATTCACATAATCCCTAAGTACCCATCCTCCTAACTGATGTTTACACATCATGCTCATGATGTAACACCAACTAAGAGTTTGGTACCTCAATAGGTTCAATATCTCCCTATCTCCTAGAAACCCTAAAGAAAAGAGTCATAACTCTACTCTTAGTCTAACTAATGTCTAAGTACCTCTCTAAAGATCCCAACATACATATATGTATTGGGTACCCCAACTTCTAACTAAGGGATCTATGCTCTAAGTCATAGAGTGAGTGCCATACCTATGGCCTTCCTAACCATCACTCGAATCACATAAACACCCGTCGATGCTGTCTCATGAAACCCATCTCTATGATCCCATCTAATTGGTTTCCTTAGTAGTGTAGCAGAAATGCTTCACTACTTGCTCAAGTGATGTGCATGAGTGAAACTAGTCACTCTTTGGGTATTCGTAATAATACCCCATAGTCTCCTAATCATACTGTGAGACTCTTGTGAAGATAAGTAAATCTTCACTACCTTGGAGATTATCATAAATGTATCTCTTGTGCCTCTATATAACTTCCTATAACCTATAGGATTGCTTGTGCACATTCCTAATGGTGAAGATATATCTCCTTCCTCTTAGCAATCCTATGGTCTAAATCCATAAGGATTATGTGTAGGGATCCTCTTTACTACTGAAGTTGCCTTATCTATACTACTATGATGGTCCTAAGTCCATCAGATACATGCTTAAAAGCATGCTAAAACCTTACTGATGTTTGCAGAAAAGGCATGTTATCATGCCATAATATTCTTACCTAAAGGTAAGTGCGTATATAACGCCATGAGGTGGGAAAAATTTCGACAACATTTCCCTAAGGAAATGGAATCCCAAAAAATTTAACCATAAACTCAATGACACATGGGCCATCCAACAACATAGGACTTGACAAGCCAATGGCATGCACGCCATAAACTCATACATGGACTCCATAACGTGCAAAAACATAAAAACAAATGCTAGCAACAATTCTCTTTGTTGCATAACCATGTAGTTGCTACAATCTCTTTCATGCAAACAATTGAAAAGTGTACTTCTAGCATGTTGATCCATACTTTTAGAATTGAAACAATCATCAACTTGGATATATGCACTCCAATCCATGCATGTACATACAGAACATGCCATAAAATAAAATAAGATGCCTGAAAATATAAAGCATACATCCTTGAATGATTTGGTATTGGAATTGCATGCATCCAATCCTTCTTAATGAGCTTCAAGACCTTTGCACCTTCCTTGTTAGGTCCTAATATAAACTGAAAACATCGGATCACTTCCCAAAACATAAAGCAT
This sequence comes from Ceratopteris richardii, assembly GCA_020310875.1. Classification (NCBI taxonomy): domain Eukaryota; kingdom Viridiplantae; phylum Streptophyta; class Polypodiopsida; order Polypodiales; family Pteridaceae; genus Ceratopteris; species Ceratopteris richardii. The sequence goes on along the minus strand of CM035408.1, from coordinate 30,295,477 downwards.
GGTCATATTATTAGCAAAATAATGCAAATTTACCCAAAAAATGCATTTGTAGTCCGTCTTTAGACCTGCATAAGCCATTTTAGAACCTGCAAATAATCATAAATTGAAGTGTATATCATGTGCAAGTGGCTCAAAGTGAAATTACTTCAATCCCCTTCTCGGTTTGTAAGATATGGTTCTAATACCAATGATAGATAACCCTCTTTTTGATACCGATCGCGATGACTATCAATGACTGCATCATCCTTTTCCTACCGCCTATGGTCACGTACGATCCTTCATGTCAACCCACACAGAGTCTTGCATTCTTCTGTCCTCCCAGCCTTGCCCAAGCATTAGTATATATGAGAGAGAGTTATCTTCGACTCACTCTTCTCCCTTCTTTTCTACCTAAGGTGGTATTAAATACCCATAAGTGCCATGTGGCACTTGTTGATATATTTAGGTAGCGATGTGTGTGAACACACTAGGACCACCCGGGCACTTTTTTCCCTCTTTAGGAGGTTTTTTTCCCCCGGCTTGTATATATGCCTATTGCCCTAATGGGCTACTTATCTTTGTACATTCTCTAGTAATACATTCAGTATTGTGTGTTGTGCTCCAAGCTTCTTCTTCTTCCTTGTGATGTTCGGGTGCTTCTGTAGACGTCTAACTCCAATAATTGGTATCAGAGCAGGTCGTCGCTTCATCTAGGACGCCATCGACACTCCTACGTTTGCAGTCTCAGAATCGTACAAATTTTGGTGAGCATACTCAGGGTGTTTCCGAGATCAAAGCATCTTTGCTTTGTGGTGCCGAAATCGTAATCTGAGCTCATTTCAGCCTCCGAATGCACTATCGCAGCGCTTGTGCAGGCTATTTTGTCTTTTTGTGCCAAAGGTATATACCAATTTTTGTTCGCCAATTTAAGCGTCTCGAAGTCTGCTACAGGTCTAGCAGAACTCGTCTGGGCAGTTCTGTTCAACTTTTTCAGATACATTCAATTTTCTGCATCAAGGTATTTTAGTCATCGGCCATGGCTGAAAGCAGTGATGTATTCCGTATGTTGGCTGTTGAGGATAAGTTGGATGGTACCAACTACCCATTATGGGATTATATGATGCGACATGTATTGGTTGCAAAAGGATTGTGGAACATTGTGCAGGGTGTTGAAAGACGTCCTGTTACACCTGTAACAACAGGTACTACGAATACAGGTGTTGGAGCTGATGAAGATGGTGTCGAAGATGATATTGTGCAGATTCCTATTCGTGTTGTTGTTTTTGCTGCACCTACTGTAGAGCAGATTCATTGGGATGGCAGAGATGCCCAAGCACATGCATTGATAGCTTTGTTGTGAAACGTGCCACTATTCCTCATATTCGCTCTTGCAGAACAGCTAGGGATGCTTGGAATACACTTACCACATTGTACCAAGCTAGGAATGAGACCCGTATTGCTTACCTTCGAAAACAGTTGGAGAGTGAGCACATGAATGAAGGTGATTCTATGGACAGTTTCCTAACGAAGATTAGATATTTGAAGGAACAGTTGATTTCTGTTGATGAGGTTATACCACATAGCTCACTTCTGCAGACCGTTCTAAATGGTCTTCCTGATTCATATCAGAGTTTTGCTTCTACTCTTCGGTTGATGATGAAAGGCAATCCGAATGCCTTATCATTTGAGGAGTTAGTTTCTGTTCTGTTGCAGGAAGATCAGTCTAGGCAAAACAGGTCCATTATGCGTGTTGCAGATCAAGATTTCCTGGCTAGTCAGAAGGGCAAAGGAAAATGGAGCTCTTTTTTTTTTAGTAAGCAGAAATCTACAAATGCCACACATTCGAAGAACCAGGATAAAGAAGAGAAGAAATCAGAAAAGCAGAAATTGTTTTGCAAGTACTGTAAAGGGAATGATCATATCATAAAGAACTGTCCAAAACTGGCTGCAGAAGAGGCAAAGAAAAAGGAGGCTAGAATGGTTGTTGCAGAAGCCTCTACACCAAAAACAGAGTCTGCTAATCTTGTGCAGGAAGAAGAATGGGCGTTTACTACTGTTTGCAGTTTTGACCCATCTTCTCATGAGCAGTGCATGTCTGTAGTGGACTCAAATGTTTGGTCCTTTGACAGTGGGACGACCAAACATATTACCTCGCAGCGCAGTTTCTTCTCTTCACTCGAGCCTGCTCCTACAGGGAATACTGTCACATGCGCCAACAACTCCTCTTATCCTATTATGGGAGTTGGTAAGATCATTCTGACTACTGCTGATGGTAGTTCTTTCACCTTGTCAGATGCTTTTTTTGTGCCAGGGATCAAGAAGAATCTGTTATCAGTTTCTGCATTAGCCAAGATTGGCTTGGTTGTGAAATTTGTTGATGACAGATGTACAGCTCATGATCTGTCAAATGGCGATGTTATTATTGCTTCTGGCATTTTATGTCGTGGGCTGTATAAGCTCATAGACTATGAAAGATCTGTGAATGATTCGGCATGTGTAGTTCATGATTCTCAGGCTATGTCAGATGCAAAGCTTTGGCATGCACGCTTTGGTCATCTGAATTTTGCTAGTTTGCTACGCCTGCAGAAATCTGATATGGTGTCTTATTTGCCCAAGCTTGAGGCACTTGGAAAACATATATGTGAAGGCTGTATTTTGGGCAAAATGCACCGTTCCTCCTTTCCAAAAGATGGTTCAGTTCGGGCTACGTAGAAATTGCAGCTTATACATAGTGATGTCTGTGGTCCTATGCAGACACCTTCTTTTGGAAACTATCTTTACTTCGTGACTTTCATTGATGATTTTTCCAGGCATTTATGGGTATATCCATTGAAGGCAAAGTCCGAAGTGTTTTTGTGCTTCAAACAGGTTTTGGTTTTGGCTGAAAATCTGTCAGCATGTAAAATGGGCATCCTCCGTTCTGATCGAGGGGGGGAATATATGTCTTCTGATTTTAATGCATTTTTGGTTGAACGTGCGATAAAACACCAGTGTACAATGCCGTATACACCTCAATAGAATGGAGTTGCTGAACGGAAGAATAGGTCGCTCATGGAGATGGCGAGGTGTATGGTCAAGAGTCAGGCTTTACCACATAGTTTCTTGTGTAGCATATGTACTTAACAGGTGTCCCACTAAAGCGTTGCAGTCTATCACTCCATATGAGGCTTGGCATGACCGCAAGCCATCTGTTGCTCATCTGCGTGTTTTTGGTTGTTAAGCATATGCATTAGTGCCTGAACAACATCGCAGAAAATTGGATGATAAGGCAGTAAAATGTTTTTTTGTTGGGTACAGTTCTGAAAGTAAAGGCTATCGTATGTATCATCCACAGACTAAATGCATTCTGGTTAGCCGTGATGTGGTTTTTGTGGAAGATGCTATTCAGCCATTGCTTTCATGTACCAAGGAGACATCTGTTAGCTCCAAAGACATGTATGATACTTTGATGCCTCTTTTTACAGGTGGACAGTCTAGTGCTGGTCCTAATGAGGCAACTTCTCAACCTTTGTAGGTTTCTTATGATGATGTAGATCATTCCATTTCTGATGCAGATTTACATGACGCACTTGTTGATCAGAGAGCTGATATTGAGTAGGCAAAAACTATGCCAAAATGGCTGGTGCAGACTTTGCGTGACAGCAAATTAGATGCACCTTTGTCATATCGTACTCGTTCAGGCTCTCATAGTGCCTCCTTTGCATCAGATTGCTATGCTATGGCTGCATCTAGTCTCTGTGATGAGAATGAGCCTGTTTCTTTTGATGAAGCACAAAATTCGGAAAATTGGATGGCTGCTATGCAATCTGAATATGATGTTATAATGAAGAATGGTACATGGTCTTTATGTGACTTGCCTCCTCGCAAGAAGGCCATTGGCACTAAGTGGGTATACAAGCTGAAGCGTAAACCTGATGGTACAATTGACAGGTATAAGGCTAGGCTTGTTGCAAAGGGTTATGCGCAGGAAAGAGGCATTGATTCTGATGAGACCTTTGCACCTACATGTCGTATGACTACTGTTCGGAGCATTTGTGCACTTGCAGCCCATCATGGTTGGAATGTACATCAGTTGGACATTAAAACAACATTTCTGAATGGTGACTTGCATGAAGAAGTGTATGTTTTTCAGCCTCGTGGCTTTGTGCAGAAAGGGCATGAAAACCAGGTGTGCAGTTTAAAGAAGGCATTATATGGTTTAAAGCAAGCACCACGTGCTTGCTGTAAGCCTATTGCCACTCCTATGGAAACAGGTTTACGATTGAGTCTTCATGATGTTGGAGATGCATTTGATGTTGTTCTCTATC
>CM035408.1:30216191-30286191 GCA_020310875.1 Ceratopteris richardii | reverse complement strand
GAGTGAGGCTGATTCGGATTGGTTCTTTGATAGTGGTGCTTCAAAGCACATAACATCATGCAAAATATTTTTTCCCTCTTTGAAAGATGCACCCAAAGGAGGACATGTGGTGTGTGCAAACAAAGCCTCTTATCCTATCATTAGAATAGGAGAAATTGAGCTTACGACTGCAAATGGAGGTGTGATTCTCTTGAAAAATGCATTGTATGTGCCCGGTATCAAGAAGAATTTAATTTTAGTTCCGTTGATTTCCAAAGCTGGACTTCATGTACACTTTATTGATGATAAGTGTATGGTTCATGATTTCAAAAATGGCGATGTTATCGTGATCTCCAGTACATTATGTAATGGTTTGTAATGCATGGATACATACAAGAGGGCTGCCTCGAATGCCTTAATTGCTCATACTTCGTCCATGGCTGAAATGGAGCTTTGGCATGTTTGTTTTGGTCACTTGAACTTCAATAGTTTGCTTTACTTGCAAAAGAAAGACATGGTTATTGGCTTGCCTACACTTGAGTCCATTGAAAAGCATGCATGTGAAGGTTGCATTCTTGGAAAAATGCATCATGCTTTGTTGAGAGCAGTATGGGCACCCAAGGACTGACTAGACAAGGATGCCAGTGGAGAGAGTCAGAGCGAGGTGAAGGAGTAAGTAGACAAAGCAGTCAACACAAATCTAGCAGATAGGCCCTGCAAATTTTTCCAAATCAACATCTTTATAACAGTGATTCTTATCACTAACAATCATTGTAAATACCATTTCATATTTTTGTAGCTCCATTTTGTGCAAGCCAAGGAGTCCTTGAGCTTGAGGAGCCTTAGAAGTACCTACATATCAATTTTCGTATTTTTTAGACTCCGTTTAAGCCCTCAAATTGGCCTTGGAACCTAATTTTTAACTAGGCCGGACACTAGGTCTGGACAGGGCCAAAACCTAGTCAAAAACTATAAAAAGAGCTAGAGAGCTCATTTTTGGGGGTAGATTGTAATTGAATTGAACTTGTAAGAGCTTTTTGAAAGTAATCTAAGGACTCCATTGCTTCTCACTCTTTGTCTTGCCGTGTGTGCGCGTGTGTGTGTATGTGTGTGCATGTTTGTGTGCTTCTCACTCACGCACTTGTGCCTCCACTTGCTCGAGGTCTTCATACCATCCTCACGTCTTCCCGGATTGACATTAAAGGAGGTGCTACTCATCACTGAGCTACACCAAATTTTGGCGCCGTTGTCGGGGATCGAGCTTTGAGGACGAGCGTGTGATGGTAAGACGTAGATTGGAGACGTTGGCGTTGTAGGTAATTTCTTTACTTTTCCTATTTTTCTCTTTCTTACCTTACCACCATCATCACCATCATCATCATCCCCATCTACCACCTCCACTTCCATCATCGCGAAAATTTCAGTTTTTTTACTATATCCTCTTCCTCCTTTCATTTCCTTCATTTCACTTGTGAGAGAGAGCGAGAGAGCGAACTGTTCTGTGCTATTTTCTGCATGCTTTTGGAGTTTCTTGCAGGTTTCAGCTTCATCATCCCCTCCAGCACGCCGCGCAGGTACGGAAATGTGCAGAACTGTCTCGCAGTTACCGACTCCTATCGATCGCGATTGACAGAAATTTTCATCTTTTGGTAAATCTGAGTGCACCACAGTGGACTAGAGACCCTGCACACCACATTTCCACAAAAATTTTTGAAAATCTTGCAAAATTTCAGTCCATCGCAATTGACAGCTCTGTCCATCGCGATTGACAGCTCCGTCCATCGCGACCGACTGCCTGTCCATCGCGATTGATAGCCTGTCCATCGCGACTGACAGCCTGCCTGTCCATCGCGACTGATTGCCTGTCCATCGCGACTGACAGCATGCCTGTCCATCGCGACTAATAGCCTGCCTGTCCATCGTGATTGATTGTCTGTCCATCGCGACTGACAGCCTGCTCTGTCCATCGCGACTGACAGCCTGCTCTGTCCATCGCGACTGACAGCCTGCTCTGTCCATCGCAATTGATACTCTGTCCATCTCGAGTGACAGCCTGCTCTATCCATCGCGATTGATACTCTGTCCATCGCGATTGATACTCTGTCCATCACGATTGATACTCTGTCCATCGCGATTGACACTGTCCATCGCGATTGACAGCCCTGTCGATCGCGATTGACAGCTAATTTTAGCCAATTTTTTAGGGTTTTTTAATTGAAGAGTTGGGCTAATTTTGGGCATAAACATTTTACTCTAGAGCACATAAGGAGGCCTTAGGAAAACAACTTGGGGAAAACCTGTTGCACAGTGATCCTGTTTGAACCCTGTCTTAACCCTAGAAACCTGAACGGTCATAACTTTTTCATACGAAATCCATTTTTTGAGCTCTAGGGCTTGTTGGAAAGCTTGTGGCATATACTACACGCCCTCAACTGTTTTTTATAAAGATAATGCGTTGATTTTCAGCTAAGGTAGTTTGAAGTTGACCATACCCAGGGGGATCAAAGTCAGGGGTCTTAAGAATTGTTTTCCTAAAATTCACTATGCAAATTAGTATTTGTGCTACAGGAATAAGAATCATTGGTTCTGTCTTTGGAATTTAAATATTAAAGCTAACTTTGGAACTCTACAGATCTATTGAGAGCATCGAAAGGCGTTCTAAGCAAGTGTAAGTGCAAGCTTGGGAACACACTTCTTGGGCATTCAAGGGCAACCAAGCAAGAAACAAAAGGTTGGAAACTTTCAACCCCCTCTGTCAATTCCTAGCTTAGGCTAAGAACGACTAGAGGTAGGAGTAAGTCAGGGCGACGATAGGCAATTATCAAGTTGAAGCAGACCTAAACTCTCAAGTTCAAGCTAAGGACATAATCTTTGTACTATCGAGAACTTTAAAGGAAAAGAACTTAACGTGGAACGAGCAACTTTAAGTGTGGAACTACACTCAAATATACCTTACGACGTGATATCAGACAAGAATTTTAACACGGGAATCAACTAAAAAGAATCAAGTAACTGATACAAAAGGACTCTGCAACGAGGTTGTACTTGGGCAAAATTGGGCTATTCAGCTAGGCTTATGAACCTTAGATCAGGGCAACATCTAGTAAGGGATAGACAAAGCCTTAGGTCTTCAGAGGCTAGTGTCAACCACACTGCTAGGTCGTGGGCCCAACAGTTGAGCCACCATTCATACTACCCAAGTTCTGAGACTAGTGAATCCGAGATGTCTCAAGGTATGGAGAGACCTACAGGCAGTTCAGGAGTGCCATACCTGCACAGGGTAGAAGGCCCTTACAAAACGCAGTTGGAATACCTTAGGACCAACCGATTAGGTGCCAGCATCTATGAGGACGGCCTAGGAAGATCTGTGGTACAGATTAAGAATCCTGATCAATCCATTGGATTAGAGCACCCAGCTGTCAAGTTTGAAAATGGAGCATACTTGGACAAAGAAGGAACCATATACGTAGTCACCAGTCACCCAGATAGGACGGACGAATTTGGAAATGTGATCCCCGAAGCAGACTTAGGTGACCTGGAGCAAGGAAACATGGGTGCAGAACCTAGAACCCCTCGAGGTAAATCGGTTCTCACTAGGATTATCACACCGGAGTGGATTCCCCAGGATAATAAGAGCATAGATTTGCTCCTCAATCGAGAGACTAACGAAGCCTTTTGGAGGTACAAACCTGATCGGCCAATTGATATAGGAACAATCATGATCTATGAGTTTAAGGATCTTGATAGCCCAGGTAGAGTGACCTACTTAGATCACGCTTCGGAGAGGATCTTTGTGGTGACAGAAAATGATAGGCATACTTACACTTGGAAGGGTGAATTCGTTTTCCCCCAACCAAGATCGAATGTATCCTATGGTCACCCTGGAGCTGGAACATCCCAAGCTCATGGAATGCAAAGAGACAGAAGTAGAGATAGACCAGAAGTAAGCTTTGCCAACCTAGTGGGTAGAGAAAGAACGAGGACGGAAACAAATAGAGTAGAACCTAAGATACTTAGAGCTCACAGGAATCAAAGAAATGCGGATGAGTTCCCTCTACCACAACCTAGAGAGCACACAAGGACTTTGAGACCGACTCAGCTAGTTAAGTCCATGAAGAACTACTTCGATGGCATTGGCCCAAGTTAATCCTAGTAGCCAGTACTGCACTATAGAACGAAGGTACACCAATCACACCCCGCAAGATTGCCCCTACAATAAGCAAACCGTTAGGCAGACGTACCCACAGCCATACCCTCAACAAGGAAGATACCAGAACCAGTACCCACCTCAGCAGTATGCTAGTTCTCAACAAACCTACCAACCCTACCAAAACCAACAAAGGCCTCAGCCTGTGCTAGCACAACAACCCCCAGCTCCAGCTAATGTGATTCCGGTAAAGTATGCTGCCGCAGAAGAAAACCTGAATAGAGCTATAGTCCCTGTAACACCAGTGCTTTCAGAAAGTGATCCCAGTGACCATAGCTTCGATTCTACACATGTTGATAGCCCCTATGCTTACTACATGCAATCTCCTGAACATGGTGAGTCCTACTATAGTGAAGAGCCAAATGAACCTAGTTGGGAGGCAAATTACACAAACGTCATGTATGCAAACCCCAACCCTAGACCTCAACCTAGGCAGGTAAGACTCCCTTTCCCTAGAGGACCATGCTACAGATGTCAGGGGGATCACCTCATTCGTGATTGTCCCTTGCCTCCACCTACACAACCCCAGTCAGTGACGATTCAGGGTTTTTGCCAAGAGTGTGGAAAGGATCATCTCTTACGAGACTGCCCCAAGAATCTTAATAATATGCCAAAAATTACTCCTATTAACGTTATTGGGTTAGTGGTAGATTCCACAGGAAGTGTCACTTCCACTACACCCGTGCAAGTGATCACTAGAGCTCAAGCATTGCAGCAAAACCCAGGGGTAAACCAGGAGAAGAGCCCAGATGTTAGTGAAACAGAGAGCATGACAAAAAAAAGGACTAGAGCTTGGAGAGATAGCCGTGAAAGAATGAAATGGCAATGGGCAAAAAAGATGAGTGAACTCGAGGAAAGCCTCAGAGAAACAAAGGCCAGGATAACTGAACTCACATCTCAAACTCCCTCTCACATTACCCCACTTCCACCATTCCCAACTCCATCCGACCCGCCACCTTCCGACCCGCCTCAACTAATTCCACCACCCCCTAGAGTAGGATCAGTCCTAGCAGATCCCACTCCCGAAGACCTTAATATGATGCTTAAAGCATATCAGGCCAGAATCCAAGAAGGGCCAAACGTAACTGATCATGAAAAGTGTTACCCAAGAGCAGAACTAGAGTTAGAACGAACAAAATTTGTGCTAAGATGGTGGAATTGGCTCAGACCATGTTTGAGGCCAGTCGCCTATTTAACATCTCTAGTTCAGCGAAGACACAGTTGCACTTTGATGGACTGTTAGAAAGAATAGAGAAGCTGATTGCACAATCAGAAAAGGAACCTGCCTCTCAACACAAGGACAAGGCAAGTGAAAGATTAAGCATTCCTGCTCAGGAAGCCTATGTGCCTGAAGCCTATGTGCCTAACTCTACAGAGCCAGACACATCATCTTCTATGAATCGGTTCACACCAGAATTCCTACGCGAGATTCAAGAAGACAAATGGGCTAAAGAGAGTGAAGTCCCTCCTCCTATTGAACTTGTGGATGATGCACGCGACCAATTCCCACAAGACATCCCATCCATTTATGAGGAGCAGGAGAGCACCCACTCTCAGGACAGACTAGACTTTGAGTCTAACTCTCTACAAGAATTACCCCACTTCACAGGCCCATGGGAAGCTAAGTCTACTTGTATGAGAGCACCCACGGTCATGGTACGAAATGAGGACTCAGTCTTACCTAGGAACACAGAGGTAGTGAAAAACACTAAAGTGCAGTGCAATCTCAAGTTAGAAGAGCTACTCAAGGTTAGACCTGAATTATGGAAACATGTCGCCAAACAAGTACCAGAGATAGCAAAACCTCGTTCCCAGGTAGGATCCCAAAGGACAGTGCCAGAAATACCCTTGGATAAGATAGGAGATATGTGTGAAGGTGAAGAAGGGAACACCTATCTTCCCATTACCTACCAGGAGTACACCACCAAGGCAATTTTAGACTCAGGTGCAGGAGTTGCAATTGCCGCCACTTCCCTATGGAAGTGTTGGGGCAAGCCAGCACTCAGGCCAACGAGAATGAAATTGCAGATGGCCGATGGTCATATTGAGAGACCCTTAGGATTGCTAGAAGGAATAACTCTCATCACCTGTGGTGTCGAGTTTGAGCATACATTTGCTATATGTGACTTCAGCAAAAATCATGCCTATGAGATGATTTTGGGAAGACCATTTATGCGACAGTTGCAAGTGGTACAGGACTGGGGAACCAACTCCTTGTATTTGCAACACTTAGGTGTTACAACCAAAGTAAATCTCAAAGATTACTCTCATAGAGATGTACCTCCCATCCAATGGAATCCCATCCATAGAGCCAAAGATGATACAGAATCGGTGCATTCCATAGGGTCAGGATCCTCATGGATGCATGAAGACACTCACTTATGGATGTGTAAGGTAGCAGTAGAAGAAGAGAAGAGAGAGAAAGCCAGAGAGGTAGGTGCAAAAGAAAACCATAGATCAATTCAAGACCCAGCCTATGCACCTGTAGTCTTTCCTGATGAGGAATTTGAACCCCATGGCTGGGCAGAAATCCTAGCAACAATGGATGTAGCCATCAATGAGGAACAATGGACACCTCACTGTGATGAGGATGGCTATGACATTTCAGTCTTCTCCATAGAGCCAATCATGGGAGAGGCAGTTCTAGAAGAATGTGAACCTAGCCCTGATGCATTTGAGGATGCAAGTGACTCCGATCTAGAGTCAATCATTATGGACCCACCATTTGCATTAGATGAAGAATACTTCCATGAAGTAGAATTTCAACCCCAGAGGCATGGAGAGCTTACAAATGATGTAAGATTAGCAACACATGTGACCCCGAAGGAAGAAGGAAAGAAACGAAAGAAGAGAGAAGTCTCACCAGAAGAGGAAGAATCTTTGTTTGAGGTCCCAGAAAATTTTAAGAAGTATGAGATAGACGACAGGAGAGTCATGATAAGAATGCCTAAACGAGAGGCACAATTAGGAGAGGCCTATGATAACAAAGAAACCACCAAGAAAATAGTAGTGGCCCTAGAAGAAGGAGAGGAGAGATGCACGTACATAGGCCATGACCTAACAGAGGAAGAAGAGCATGCGTTAATAGCCTTGCTAAGAGAATACAGAGATGTATTCACTTGGAGTTACAAGGATTTGAAAGGTGTTGACCCGGACATATGCTCACACACTATCCCCATGACCTCAGATGCTAAACCCTCTAAGCAAAAGCCCTATACATATAACGATAATTACGCTGCCAAGATCAAAGAGGAGATAGATAGACTGGTTGAAGCTGGATTTATCTATGAAATTGAGCACACTGAGTGGGTATCCCCTATCGTAGTGGTGCCCAAGAAGAATGGCAAGCTGCGTGTATGCATTAACTTGAAGAAGGTTAATGCAGCCACAATTCGAGATAACTATCCGCTTCCTATCATAGAGCATCTCTTAGAAAGAGTAGCAGGCAAGGAAGTGTACAGCTTCCTCGATGGATTTTCGGGCTACAATCAAGTAGCCATAGCTCCAGAAGATCAGCATAAGACAGCTTTTGCCACAGAGTGGGGTATATTTGCCTTTCGTGTAATGCCATTTGGGCTTACCAATGCACCAGCTACCTTCCAGAGACTAATGTGCCATGTATTTAAGGAGTTCCTGAGGAAGAATTTAGAAGTCTATGTTGATGATCTTTGTGCTCATTCCAACATTAGACAAACCCATATTCCTGAACTCAGACAAATCTTTGACAAATGTAGAGAATATCAAGTGTGCCTAAACCCAGAAAAGTGCGTTTTCATGGTCAGGCAAGGCAAGATTCTAGGGCACATAGTGTCAAAGAATGGCATATCTACTGACGAAGAGAAAGTGAGAGCCATAGCAGAGCTACCTAGGCCAAGGAATGTCAAGGAAGTACAAGCTTTCATGGGACATTGTGGTTACTACCGCCGGTTCATTCACATGTATGCTGTCATTGCAAAGCCCATGTACGGACTTCTGACTAACTTTGAGTGGACTGATGAATGTGAGAACTCCTTCCAGGAGCTTAAACGAAGATTATGTTAAGCACCAATCTTGACCACACCAGATTGGAACAAGCCATTCCATGTTCACGTGGATGCATCCAATTATGCTATTGGATGTGTACTCGCACAACCTACGGGTGAAGGTAATATGGATCTTCCAATTGCCTATGCTAGTAGACAATTGAATGCAGCTGAACCAAATTACACCACTACTGAGAGAGAAGGCTTAGGCATGGTGTATGCGGTTAAAAAGTTTAGACATTATTTGCTTGCAAATAAGTTTAAATTTTTTAATGACCACCAAGCATTGTTATATCTCGTAAACAAGCCATGCAATACAGGAAGATTAGTAAGATGGTTTCTCTTGCTAATGGAATATGATTTTGAGGTTGTGGTAAGGAAAGGGAGGACTCATTTGAGAGCAGATCATCTCTCTAGGCTCACATCTGGAGAAGCCCCACAAAGAGTGTCAGATGACCTTCCTGATGCTTACTTGTTTAACTTGGAAGTGGTACCGCAGTGGGCTAAGCCATTAGTGCCAGTATTGACATACGGACCTAACCATCCAGTAATAAACACGCAGGATAGAGAGGTAGTAAAAGCCCAAAAGTATCACATCATGGCAGGAAGTATGTACAAGCACACAGATCAAGGAATCTTGGCTTGTTGTGTAGAAGAGGACGAGTATGCGAAGTGGTTGCAATTAGCACATGTAGGTGCATTAGAGCAACACTACTCAAAACAACGAACCCTACAGACACTAAGGAGACTCAGAGTGCATTGGCCAACTATGGAAGCGGATGTCCAAAGGTTGTGCAAAGAATGCCCAATCTGTCGCACTAAACCACTGGTGGAACATGCCACTCTTTATCAAGTGTCCATAGTGCCAGATTGGAGTGAACCACTAGTATCCTTCCTGAGGACTAAAACATGCCCTCCAGACATGACTCTGGCAAGGAAAAGGAGTTTAGAACAAGAGGCCTAGGATTACTCTCTCATTGGCGATAATCTATACAAACGTGGTAAAGACGGTTACTTGAGACTATGTGTCCATGAGAGTGAGTATCTCAAGATCTTGGAAACTGCTCACCAAGGTGTAGCAGGAGGACACTTTGGACCAGATCGGGTGATCAAGGCAATACTATTTGCAGGCTTCTGGTGGCCGACCCTTCACATGGATGCACATACCTATGTAAAACGGTGTGATGTCTGTCAGCGAACTCAGTATCCTATACGCAAAGATGAGATGCCACTGAAACCTATGATGGGTGGACGTGCATTCTCTAAGTGGGGAATAGACTTTGTAGGCCCTATTAATCCCCCAGCTAAGGGTTCCCATGCTGAGTATATCATCGTTGCCACGGACTATTTAACCAAGTGGGTAGAGGTAAAAGCCACCATGAAGAACGACACTCAGACAACTGCTAAATTCTTGTTTGAAAATGTATTCACAAGATATGGGCTACCTATAGAGCTAGTAAGTGATAGAGGCACTCATTTCTTGAACGAAGTGATTGAAAATCTACTCCAAGAACTCTTGGTAGTTCATAAGAAGACTGCCCCCTATCACCCTCAAGCTAATGGACAAGCCGAAAGCACCAACAAGATCTTATGCAATGTACTGACAAAATTAGTGAACACTAAACGCTCTGATTGGGACAAACAACTACACCATGTTGTTTGGGCATACCGAGTCGCCTACAAAACGGTACTCCAAGCCACCCCCTTTCAGATGGTATTTGGCCAAAACGCGGTGCTACCCTTGGACTTCTTGATATCTACATTGAAAGTAGCACAAGAGCACGAATGGACGGGTCATGAACTCTCCTCTAGACTTTTTGACCTTGAACAATTAGGAGAAACAAGACTGAGAGCAGCTGCAGGGATATATGCAGCTAAGAAGAGACAGAAGGCATACTTTGATGCCCATGTGAAGGATAAGGGCTTGAAAGCAAGAGATCTAGTTTTAGTCTACACATTGAAACAACATGCAAGGAAGCTAGAAAAGAGAGGCTACGGACCTATGATCATCAATAGGATCTCCACGAGTGGAGCAGTACAACTAGCCACTTTAGAGGGTGATGTTCTCCCAAACTATATTAGCGGATGCAGAGTCAAGTTGTATCAGGAACCCCTCACGGAGGAAATGCTAAGTCGACTCAATACTGCTAAGCAACGTAAAGAGGAGGAAAAACGAATTTGAGAAGAAGCTCAAGCAGAAGCCCTAGAGCGCATACGGAGAATGAAATTAAGAAGACAAGGTAGAGAGCAACCTGTGCCAGATGCATATGCAGATCCAGGATATCACGTGGCTATATGTGAAGTTTCAGGTGTTAGCTCACATAGGATAACTGATCGACGTCCTTTCATAACCTTGGATATAGGGCAAGGAAAGAGTGCAAGGACTGTAAGAGCCTTGATTGACTCAGGTGCAGCCACTAGTGCTGTTAAATTGTCTCACTGTCAAGAGTTGCAATTAACTGTCAATCCTGTGGAAGCATATCTCATAGGATTGGGAGGCATGGAAACCCCTTGCATGGGCGAGGTGGAATTCCCCTCTATATTCATGATGAGGCAATGACAGTTAAAGTACTAGTGTGTCAAGATGAGGACCTCATTGAACCCCTTGTCTTGGGTCAAGACTGGATCTATGACCAAGCAGTCAACTTAAACCTAAGAAGTGGACTTCTTCAGGTATGGGTGAATCAGACTAGAATCACAATTGAGTTAAATAATGGAGCACTCAAGGAACTAGAAAAGACACGGACTCCTGGTCCCTCCAGGGGTACACATGAAGTTGACCATGTTGTTCTTGTCCAAGGCTATGTGATACAGAAGAACGAAGATCTCAAAGAAGGAGTCAGAACCACAATGGAACTCCCTTCTTTTCCACAGGCCAGAAGGAGGCAGCGACTAAGGGCAGATCAATCACTGAAGATTCTCCAGGCGAGAGACCAAAAGAACGCGCGAAGCAGAACAACTCAGCCGATGAAACAAATGTGGGTACGTAAAGACGAGCTGCCGACCGTAACTAAGTCGCAACAACGGTCTCAACTTCCTATTAGTAATCAACGACTTGATACTAATAAGAGAACTCCTAAAACCTCTGTTGACAAAGTGAAATCCATTTGGGTACCCAAGAAGTCGATGAAGGCTGACCCACACTCAAGACAAATTTGGGTGCCTAAGGCTTGCATGCGGGCTCAACTGACCCCACACAATTCCCATCATACACGACAGGGTTCACTCGCTCAAGCAGCCGCCACCCACTCTTGTCTGATACACTCGAACACATTGCCACCTAGAAGCATGCACAGACTCACTCGTAAATGGGTCCCAATGACACAACAACTCCCAGCAGAATTACTCATACAACCCTCCGGAATCTCCACAAAACCAAGTCCAAAAGCCATCCATGGCATTTGGCAACCTAAAACTTGTAGTAAACCCCCGGACCCCAATTGTAAATCCATGTCCACCTACTAACTACTTCACTCTCACACCACATCATTCCGCTTAGCTCTTAGGTCTACCCAATTCCTAACTACACACACAAGCATCGAGCACTTATTAACCCCTAACCTCTCGCGCACCTTAGGTTAATGTTGTAACAGGGGACACCGTGTCATTTTGTGTCCATTGCGATGTTAACATTTATTCATATATTCTCATAGAACCAGCTGCGAAGTTTTCAACATGGCTGAGGCAGCAGGAACTAGCTCTCAAACAGAAACAAGCCAGCAAGTGGTGAACTTAGACAGTTTACCCGTTTTGCCTGAGACAAATGAAAGGCCAGAAGAATTGCGGGCCATCAAAATCATACCTATTGCGGACCCGCCGCGTGGCCATACCATGCCCGTAGGAAAGACTTCCCACTGGTTTACTGAAGTGGCAGGACCCTTGGGTGAGGGAACGTACCTATGGGAATCAGAGTTGGACTTCAATGGGAAGCAAGGCAGATACCATTTCTTTACAAGAGAATTCGAGAAATTACAAAATGCAGAAGGTCTATGTTCGATATGGGAAAAGGCAGGATTGAATGCATATTTCAGTGCACGGCTCCCAAAGCCTGACTTCATGCGATGCTACTATCTCATCAACACCTTGACTCCAAACCAGAACCCAAAAGGTGCAAGCTCATTTGTGATTCCATCTCTGACAAAGGGGAATGAGCTCAAGAGGTTCAGGCTATCAAACAACTTGGTGAGAGAGGCTCTAGATATGCGCGGAATGCATATTTTTATAGAGAAGGAAACCCTAGTAGCGGATTACATGAAGAATCGAAGTCTCACCAAACTCAAGGACATGGTGTCCATGACGCCTAATATTGCAATACACCTTTGCATGTGCATGCAACACTTTGCTTTCCCGGCACAAGATAGATTCACCATGCCGCCCAAAAAGATTTGGTTTAGTTTGTATCTGGCAGAGACCCAGAGCCTCACCATCAACTTACCCCACTGGATAATTGATCAGATACACCTAGCTCACAAACGATGGCCGCGGAAACAGGTTTTATATGGTTGCTGTGCTCTGACGAGAATCATTTATAGGTGTTTGGCTTATGACATCCCTATTCAACGGGCCTTAATGTGGAATCGTGTAGAGTAGTTTAGAGGCAGGACATCCACAGGACCCCCTTCTAAGAAAATGAGAGGCACCGTCCAAGTCCCATGTGCTCAACCATGTGGAGCCACCCTAACACCAGACGTCACCCCTCCACCCCGAAGAGTCCGACCATTCACACTCCGACTTCCAAGACGTAGCACCGATGGTTCCACCTTGATATTGCCTCCTATCCCAACCGATCTTGAATTTCCCAGTGGTGCACCTTTGGAAGAACTCACTAATGAAGATTTTGAACAATTATTACAAGATGTAGAGCTGGAGGCAGAAGAGGCACAACAAGTGGAGAACGTGCAAACGCAGGCCACAACCTCCCAAGCACCTGTCACAACAGTTGAAGTGGATGCATAGGGTGATGGAGATGAAGAACAGGAGGAAGATGAGGAGGATTATGATCAAGAGCATCAAGAGGAGCAACAAGAAGTGCCAGAACTTGTAGGTGCACCAGCATATACAGCTCAACTACAAAGGTTATACGACACAATCAAAGCAGTACAAGAAAGGCATCAACTCTCTCTTGTATCAGGTCAAGCTTTGATGCAAGAAATGCTATCAGATGAGGGGGTGGACCAACATTTCATTGACACCCTCAAATTAGTGTCAGAATCTTTAGGAGTTCCGGAGGTTGTCCACACTGCAGTCCGCCAGTCCGCGAGGTATGACAAACGCAGAGTTGACACATTACCACGAGCAGGTAAGACTATCAGGATACCAGTCACAGAACAAGAAGTACCCATTGAAACCACAGCTACTCCCACAACCACCACTGACCTCTCTGCTGAAACATTCGTTCAGACATCACCCATCTCACCCTAGCATCCTCCATCACCACCTTCTCCACCCCCACCACCACCTCCCACCATGGAAGAAACGACAGTCATCACCTCTACCTTCACTTATAACCCATCCTCATTCACATCATTCTCATTTCGAGAAACCCACCTCACAAGACACCCTCTTCTCCTTCGCCACCAATCCCTTGTACACTTCAACCCTTCTATCCTCCGAACCCATAACTGGCCATCCCATAATTCCAAGTGTGGTGGGAAACCCGGCACCCACTGAAGGCACCCTGTGTTTTCTAGCCTATTCCCCACTACGGGTACCTCCATTCCACGACCCTCACTTCCCATCTGGCCCCTACACCTCTTTCAACCTGACCTCACCACCCCAATACCCGTCCTTTGTGGAGCAATTCATCCGCTCTCCAATGTTTCAGAGGCACATTTCCCCGATGTTAGCAATGACATCAATTTACACGAACACCACACTCACTTCACCTACCATACCCACCTACATGGTAGCCCCTGTACACACCTCCTTGTCTGACCCAATGGACATTTCACCAACCACAGCACCTCTCCCCACGATTCCACCATCTCCCCCTCCCTTACCCCCCACCTCACCACTCACATCATTGGCACACACAGCATTCACTACCCCCCTACCCAATCCCACCTCCCCTGCATTTCAAACTTTCCCCCTTGCATCTCATAATGTAAATAGCACGTTCAACACATTACTTCAGTGTGCACATCAACTACAACAAGAATACCATCAATTGGAAGAACGCACTGCTGCCCTCCAGGCAGAATCTCAACGTCTGCAAGCTAGAGTCACCACTCTTGAAGCTGATTACCAAACGCTCCTAACCGAGCATACAACCTTACAGCAGGCTCACTCCGAATTGGAATCAAAGACATCAACAGTAGATGACCAAGCAATCAAGGAATTAGAAACAATGCTCCAAGCGCAAATGATATCTAATGCTACACTCAGACGCAACCTTGAGCTATTAAGGAAGCATATGGAAGCAGCACTAGAAGAGAACAAGAGGCTTCAACAACAAAACCAAGACAACTTTGAAGCGGCTATGGAAGGAACTGCAGGAGCAACCATTAGCCCTACCAAGTATAGAGCTGTACCATCGGAAGACATTCGCATCTTACTTGAGGAGCATGCAAATTTCTTGGAGTCATATGAAAAGTTAGAGACTGAATGTGCAGACCTAAAGAAACAGATAGCTAGTGCCCCCACAGCTCAACAGGAGCCGGTAGTCTTGCAACACTCTCCAGAAGAATTAGAGACCCTCCGAAAACAGGTGACCGAACTCCAAGCGCGTCTCTTACCATATGAAAGGCCACCCTCGCCAACTAAAGAACCAGAACCGGAAACAGTGGTGGAAATCCCCGTCGATGACAGCTATGAAGAGCCATATGAGCCGATGCCGACACCCGGTGGTCGAACTACAGAGGAAGGACAAGACACTTTAGAAATTCAAGTTCCAGATTGGGTCAAAAGGGTCGAGAAAGTGGGTAAGACACATGATGATCGTGTGGCCGTGCAAATGCAATCTCTCACAAATCTGGAAGAAACTGTCCTTCGGTCTTCTTACTTTCAAAATCTATCCCATCAACGGTTAATCACAACATCAGAGTCGCAATACATGCCGTATTTTGTCTTGCTACATGATTATAATGCAGAAGTCAAGAGACATACAGGGAAGGAGCCCACATTCGCCACTCAATTTGAGCTAGGGGATTTACCGACAGATGCACGTGCTGGCTCGATCTTCCAACGTAATTGGCGTGCACGTCTACTAACCGATTACCCAGAGATGATGAGCACCTGGGCAACCATGCCACTATATATCAAGTATAATCCATGCTATTGCCCAGTGGTACGTCGAAGATCCTGGCAAGCATTTGCAATCAAGGTACGCAACAATAAAGAATGCTCGGCTTGGGTTAACTATCCATATTTTGCTCCACCTCGAGGGACCCCAACCGTAGCCTACATGATATCAACAATTCGGCACTGGTCTACACGTCTAAATAATGTACCTGACATAGCAGCGAAAATGTGTATGAAGATATTCGAGCTCATGACCATTGTCTTCAAAACCTTTCGGAATGTACAAGCTCCATACGTCTCTGCCCCTGGATTCTCTCAAGGTAACAAGGATTTAGTCTACGACATGAGCCAGACCCCCTCGGTCACTATAATCTTTGCTTGGCATGCACGAATAAAGTACTTACCCGCATGCTTCAAGCAGACATTTGAGGAAATGTTCTCTACGGGATTCTGGGAATATCATTCGGAAATTTTCATTCCCAGACCCACACATTTGCTACACCTATTCGCAGTAGAACAAGCGATCCATGCAGATCAGTTACGTCTACCACATCCGGACATTCCAGGACCAATTGATTGGGATCGTATGATGACAGATTTTGCCAGAGGACTACGCATACAAGAACATCAGCTTGCCACTCAGGTTGTGGAATATTACATCCAACACTCCCAGCAACAAGGGTCTGTCAGGGACGACAGACGCGAGAGAGGGGGGGGTGTTGAGAGCAGTATGGGCACCCAAGGACTAACTAGACAAGGAAGCTAGCGGAGAGAGTCAGAGCGAGGTGAAGGAGTAAGTAGACAAAGCAGTCGACACAAATCTAGCAGATAAGCCCTGCAAATTTTTCCAAATCAACATCTTTATAACAGTGATTCTTATCACTAACAATCATTGTAAATACCATTTCATATTTTTGTAGCTCCATTTTGTGCAAGCCAAGGAGTCCTTGAGCTTGAGGAGCCTTAGAAGTACCTACATATCAATTTTCGTATTTTTTAGACTCCGTGTAAGCCCTCAAATTGGCCCTGGAACCTAATTTTTAACTAGGTCGAACACTAGGTCTGGACAGGGCCAAAACCTAGTCAAAAACTATAAAAAGAGCTAGAGAGCTCATTTTTGGGGTTAGATTGTAATTGAATTGAACTTGTAAGAGCTTTTTGAAAGTAATCTAAGGACTCCATTGCTTCTCACTCTTTGTCTTGTCGTGTGTGCGCGTGTGTGTGTATGTGTGTGCATGTTTGTGTGCTTCTCACTCACGCACTTGTGCCTCCACTTGCTCGAGGTCTTCATACCATCCTCACGTCTTCCCGGATTGACATTAAAGGAGGTGCTACTCATCACTGAGCTACATGCTTCTTTTCCAAAAGATATTCACACACACACTACAAGAAAATTGCAGCTTGTTCATAGTGATGTATGTGGTCCCCTCAAGACTCCATCTTTGACACTATATGAGGCATGGTGGGGTAAGAGACCTACCTTAGATCATTGCAAAGTATTTGGATGTTTGGCTTATGCATATGTGCCATCTCAGTTGAGGCATAAATTGGCACCTAAAGCTCAAAAGTATGTGTTCATTGGATATGATGAAAAGCAGATGGGTTATAGGTTGTGGAATCCATCCACAAAGCAATTCCTTGTAAAGGATGTTACATTTGATGAGCAAGGTACTTGTTTGCAGGTACAATCAATACTAGAGTCATGCAGGTGATGAAGAAATTGTGCATCAAATTTGAACTCCATGACCGCTATGGCTAAGAAGGAGGGATTTGACGAAGAGGACAAACTAACCATAGTTATCAAATAAAACAAGAAGATGGTGGAATCCACTATCAAGACCATCATCAACTGCCTCTCAAGGCTCGAGAAAGAAGTAGAAACATGTCATAAGGAGAGGGAAACATGGAAGAAAGAGAAAGGAGGAGTGGGAGAGGGAGAGAAAGAAAGAAAAAGAAGAATGGGCTAAAGAAAGGGCAAACATGAAAGAGGAATTGGAGCTCCTCAAAGCTTCAATGGTCTCTCTCACACCCGAAGAGGGAGAGATAAATATGAACATGATAGAAGCTCTCAAAGAAGAACTCACCAAAGCCTTGACCACGAGCATGGAAAACAAGTTAGAAGCTACCAAAGAAGGGTGGATTGACATAGTGAAGAAGATCATCAAAAAAGAAGCCAAAGAGGAAGCACAAAAGGAACAAGTCCTCATCGTGCACACCACCATTGAGGAAGAAACGATGAGACATGCCCGTCGTCTCAATGTACGCATCACGAGCATTGTAGAAAAAGAAGGATCTACCCTCGATTCGGATGGGAAGACACTATGCAAGATACTTGGCTACAAAGAGGAATCCCCCCATTTATCAAGTCTTGGAGAACAAGGCGAGACCCCACGAAGAAAAGAGCTCTCATTCTACGCTTCCCGTCTGAAAATGTAAGATCTACTTTCCTAT
The DNA here is from genome assembly GCA_020310875.1 of Ceratopteris richardii. Classification (NCBI taxonomy): domain Eukaryota; kingdom Viridiplantae; phylum Streptophyta; class Polypodiopsida; order Polypodiales; family Pteridaceae; genus Ceratopteris; species Ceratopteris richardii. Next base: position 30,268,293 of record CM035408.1, on the reverse strand, counting down.
GCAAAAGGGTGATTTTGAGAGCACTTGATGGCTCCCCCCCCATCTACCTTGATGATGATCTCACACCCATGCAAGTAGCACACCGCCATGCATGCATGTCGAGAGTACACCAAGCTCGCAAAGAAGGAAAGAAGGCTTCATACAGAGATGACCCTGTCATCATTGATTCAGGGCTGGAGGTGGACAGATTGAGGTGGTCACTTCCCATGTATACCTCGGAGTCACATTCACGAGCTTGCCTGGCCCCTTCAGCATGAGACAGGTAGCCACCGATAGACTCACACGAGGATATGCAGCTTTAGCTATGTTAGAGCAGAGATGTCACCAAGCACACTTCATGGTAGTAGATGCACTATTCTAGACTATCTGCTTCATTCTAAGGATGAGGGAGCTCCCTACAGACAGACTCACACATAGATCTTTTGAGGCATCTATACTCAAAGTCAGGATATGAGAGAGCTTGGTACACTCATGTTAGAGTTTGGTTTGATAGTCATGGACTTGATATGGACAGATTGCCGCCTTTTCAATATGACCTAGACTCACCTCACATCCACCTCTCTCATCATGAGAGGAATGTTGTGCTCAAACAGGATCTCTGGCAGCTCTACATTAGTCAGACATGGCACACACCACACATGGGATCGAGACTATGGCACTACTAAGACCAGTTCTTAGACATACTAACGGAGGGTTTCATCCAACGACCACGCTACATGGATACTTCCATGCCTCATAGCTCGAGGGTAGCGATTGGCCAGTTGAGAGTCTCATCACACCGACTAGAGAGTAAGACAGGCAGAGCCGTAGATATTCCCAAAGAGGAGCAGATATGCAGGGTATGCAGAGTAGAGATGGAGGATGAAGAGCACTTTGTATGGAGATGTAACGCATATAATGACATCAAAGGCAGATACAAGACTCTGTTTACAGAGCAACCCACCCTCCGAGAGATCATGGACTCTAGAGTCCAGCGACAGCTCGAGTGATTTTTACATAAAGAGTGGCAGATATTCCCTACTCCAATCTACTGTAGCAGCCCATAGAGGAGGGAGACAGAGTCAGCTCACTGACTTATTTATTCCACGACGTGTTGCAGCCCTCCCCCCTTCAGCTCACACACTGAGAGGGGTGACTCTTCAACACGCTCAGACTTCTCGAGCTAGGAGAAGACCCCTAGACTTCACTGAAACCAGATTGTAGAGATCCAAGCTTGTGACCATCATGCCATGCAGGAGAGACTATACCAGATGATGGCTTATCCCACTGTCGCCATCAAGGTGGCCCTTACTCCACCTCCACTTATGTATCACATCTTACGCCCACCCACTAGCATGGGATGGAGCTAGTTTGTCATTTCAAATGCATTCTCATGCTTTTTGTACTACACTTTTGCATATATACTATCATAGATATCGCACTCCATACACCCGCACTTTCATGGGTATCCGCACATGCATACTATGGAGATCTATGTCAACTTTACTAGTTTTTTTAGCACTTTTATCTTTTTTGATTGACAAAAGATATACCCATGTACATTGATTTGTCTCATAGGCCGAGTTGAGCCTCCTAATAGACGTAAAATCTCTCTCTCTCTCTCTCTCTCTCTCTCTCTCTCTCTCTCTCTCTCTCTCTCTCTCTCTCTCTCTCTCTCTCTCTCTCTCTATCCCCCCTTAAGTTTCAAAGTTTCAAAGTGTATTTGAAATGGCTCCCATGGACAGGAGGGAAGTGGACGAACTTATAACTAGAGCTCTCAAAGAGGCAAAAAAAGAAGCGTGCAGACCGCAACCTCAATATGGAGATACAAAAAATGATGGAAAAGTTCAAAGGACTCGAAGAACAAGTAATGGATAAATTCAAAGGACTTGAAGAACAAGTAAAGACTCTCACAGAAGAACGAGACAATTGGAGGACAGCCTATGAGCACCTGAAAGAAGAGGGAGAGATCTCCAACCTTGAGACACTCAAAGAAGAAATAAAGAAGGAAATCAAAACGGAGGTAGAATCCACTCGAGAGTCATGGGTGGAAGTAGTACACAAAAGGGTTAAGAAGGAAGTTAGGGAAGACGTGCAGAAAAGAAGAACTCACACGAGTCCAGGATACACTTGAGGAGGAGAGGCTTTGACACACTCGAAAACTTCACATTTGGATTACAGGCTTACCTGAGGGAGCATCACCAAAGGTAGATGCAACTAACATTTGTCGTTGACTTGGATACGAGAGCATGCCCTTCACAGGTGCATGGAGGGCTAGGAGGGATACATTGCATCTACGAGCACTCATCCTCAAGATGAGCTCTGAGGAGGCACGAACCACATTCTTTAGACGTCGATCAGTACTACGTGGACTACCAAGAGGCGCCCTTGTGGACTTCCGCAAAGCATTTGACACTATTCCCAAGGACCGACTCTTCAGTCGACTACATGATATCGGAGCTCCGTAGGAGATGATATGGGGGATCTTACCTTATACGAGAGAGTATCTGGTAGAGTTAGATGTCCAAGGGGCTTATCTGATCCACTTGCTAGCACTATCGGGGTGAAGCAAGGATGCCCTCTTTCACCCACCCTCTTTGGTCTCTACATTGATGAGATAATGGACTTCATACAGCACCAGGGAGGAAATGGCATTGAGGTACGGGAGTCCACTGTTCATATTCTTTTATACGCTGATGATATTGTATTGGTTTCAAAGTCTATAGAAGGTCTACAGCATCATCTACATGGCCTAGATGACTTTTGCAGACACAAAGGGTTATCTGTGGACCTTGGTATGACCAAGGTCATGATCTTTCATACATCAGCATAGGTACGCAGAGATATTTTGTTCACAGCAGCAGGTGGACCAATTGAGGTGGTCGGATCATATGTTTACTTGGGAGTGACATTTACAAGCAGCATCAGGGGTCTTCTCTATGTCTCAGGCAGCCCGTGACCGCATCACACGTGGGTACGCAGCACTAGCTTGGATGGAGAGACAGTGCCACCAGGCATATTTTCAGGAGCCCCGCACAAAGGGGTGGCTCTTTGACACTTTGTTTACGCCAGTGCTCATGTATGGGGCAGCCATATGGGGGTCGGGATTAGCTACATCAGTATGGACAGCATTAGAGAGGCCATAGATCCTCATGATTGCCAGATTTATCCACAACAAGCCTTCAGTACCACATGATATCATTAGAGCAGAGCTCGGTACACCACTGATGCTAGCTGAGGCACTATCCAGACAGTATGCCTATTACACAGACTTCGGAGCATGGATACAGAGCGCATTGCTTATCGTGCTTTCCAAGCAGCATGTGATATGGCATTAGCAAGCGACACCTCCTCATGGTATGCACAGATAGGAGACTCGCTGGCCCACCATGGCTTTGACATAGACAGGCTACCACCACTACAGTACGACTCACGTGGACCCACCTACTCGCTCTCTCATCAAGAGAGGAATAGGGTCATTCATTAGGACATATGGCATACATACATACAGAGGACATGGGTGAGCCCCAGGGATACATTGCCACCAAAAATGCTCTATTACCGCAAGCATTTTCTACATATATCGGACGTATGCTTCATCAAGATCCCGAGATATATGTAGACATACCTTCCCCACCACCTCTGAGTCGTCATTGGGCAGCTCCAGGTCTCATCACATCAGCTCGAGATTGAGAGGGGTCAGTCCAGGGGAGTCCCCCGTGAGGATAGGTGGTGCCCAGTACACTAGATAGGGGTAGAGAGTGAGGAGCATTTTGTTATTAGATGCCAAGCATACTTAGACCTACGAGCACAGTTTGAGCTAGAGGAGTCACTCCAGTTGTGCATGACTATGGGAGACCAGCAACGCTTGGGGCGCTTCCTCACAACAACATACGAGAGGCGAGGTCGGTCACTACAGCCCACACATCAGCCACGGGTGAGTACCCAGCAGACCATTACCCAGTTCTTTTAGTGAGTTGAGCTACATCAGAGAGGTCCTTCTATAGGGCTCACGCTCCACCAAGTAGCAGCACAGAGAGCGACTATATCAGGAGGATATCTCACGCATCAGGACAACCTATGACCAAATGATGGAGCATAAGCGTACCATCATCCCCTGGGTTGTCTTCCTTCAGGAGGCACTCAGACCACCACCGATGTACCACATACTACACCCACCTCCCCCCATCACTAGTAGATAGGTTGTTTTACTCACTCATATTATGGATCCCCTTGTATTAGGTAGCCACTATCTGCTGAGTCAGAGCCACGTCTTCCCAGCCTTTCACCAGCCCTAGATAGCTTTATGTTTATTTCATTTCATTTTCTACACATGGTTACTATACTCGTACATGGCTTTTGTCTCATAGGCCACGTTTGGCCTCCAGAAGACTTTAATATGACTTTCTTTCTCTCTCTCTCTCTCTCTCTCTCTCTCTCTCTCTCTCTCTCTCTCTCTCTCTCTCTCTCTCTCTCTCTCTCTCTCTCTCTCTCTCTCTCTCTCTCTCTCTCTCTCTCTCTCTCTCACACACACACACACACACACGCATGCATGCATACATACGTACACACACACACACACACACACACATATATATATATATATATATATATATATATATATATATATATATATATATATATATATATATATATATATATATATATATATATATATATATACATATATATATATATATATATATGTGTGTGTGTGTGTGTGTGTGTGCGTGTGTGTGTGTGTATGCATGTATGTATGTGTGTGTGAGTTGAGACAAGCCATTGCTGGAAAGACCTGGAGGTATTGTTTCTTTTTAGTCCGAGTTCCACATGTTGTTTGGAATGTTGATGTCAAATCTTGAAAGTTGTTTGGAACAAGCTCCATAGTTGGTTGGAACGAGTTCCAAATGGTATGCACACACATATATATTGTTGAACGATATACCAAATGAACCAAACATCCAACGTATATACCATTTACAAGCCATTACTACCATAGCAAATAACCCAAACCACCTTGAGATGCATAACAATTACATCTATTTGCCTACCAATATTGTGTTATGCACAAAACTCTCTCCTTTTCCCATGACCAACACAATTGTAGATTCTCATTCTTCTTAGAGATAAAGTTGGATTTTGCAATTTTCACTCTTTTCACATTGATCAAAATGATTGCACATCTCTTAAAGTACAGTTGTAAGCTGCTCGTAGTCAACCGATCAGGTATATGGCCTTCAGCTCCATCATGCATATTATCAACAAAATACTATGGAATCCCCATTAACATCATCAATGCCCAATAGTTAATATAGATTAAGAACAAATACATGCTCACATATACAAATCCCCCACAATACACACACACCCCCCACAAGCACAAACTCATAAGAAGCTCAACAAATGAAGTTTCTAGCACTTAATGAAGGGATTTACGGACCCAACCATGATGAAGGCATGCTAAGAGTAGAAAAATTTTAAACAGATGCAATGTTGGCAGCCGATATACTAGTTAAAACTGCATGTCCACTAATGCGACAAACACATACCCAGATGAATCCAGGCAAACCCAAATTTACCCAAAATAGAAATTGAAACTATACATTCATGATAGTCAACCACAAGACTATGTAGTCATCAGCTCAATTGTGCATAATATCAAGTAAAACTATGAGATCCCCAGTAATGTCATCACTGCCCAGTGGTGAATATAAAACTACAAATGAATACATGCTCACACACACACCCCACAAGCATAATGTCATAGGAAGCTTCATTAACGAATTTTCTATCACTTCCTAAAATGATGGTCTAACCCAGCCATCGTGAAGCTTGGCACAAGTTGCAAGCTAATAATAAATGCATGTCAATTTCAACATGTGCATCAGAATTTCTCCTATTCTCTTGAGTGGGAAATAGTCTTCTAGAGGATGCATTATTCACATCACACAATAATTGTAAAATAGCAAGTCTTTCAGTACATTTTGAGTCCAATTCTTCATATTCAAAAGAAGCCCAAATCAAACTTCGTATCGTTTTCATTATGGATGATACAAGGTCATATATAGATATGGGGATCCACGTGTGAGAGAACGATATCAAACTATAGGTTGCTTCTTGGACATCCATGAAATTACTCTTTGACCTAGCACAAAGACATAGCCACATGTGCTCTTTCTATCCTCCTTTGGACCAGCCATATCAGCATCACTAAAGCCTTGAGGTTGTAATCCATCTCCATAATGGTAGTATAACCCTTGGTTGACAGTGTGCTTGATGTACCTAAGCACTCTCTTGGCTGCATTCATATGAACATCAGTTGGTGAATTTAGAAATTGAGAAAGAACTCCTATAACATAAGACAAGTCAAGTCTTGTGATGGTAACATAATTAAGGCTTCCAATTATGTTTGTATATGTTGAAATATCTTCAAGAGGTTGTCCTTCACATGCACATAATTTAGTGTTTGGATCCACAAGTTGTGTGAGTGGCTTACATCCACTCATACCATACTTATAAAGTACATCTAGCAAGTATTTCCTTTGAACAAGGTAAATACCATTTTCCACATAGGTAACTTCAATCCCAAGAAAGTATTTAAGAACTCGAAGATCTGAAATCTTGAATTCATTTCCAAGCTTGGCCTTGATCTATGTGATACCTGCATCATCAACTTCCTGTTATAATCAAGTCATCCACACCCGCACAAATACTCCACAAGCCTTTGGTTACATGCTCGAGGAGCTTTCTTTTAACCATACAATGCTTTTCTAAGTTTACAAACAAAATCTGAATATTCAAGGTTCTCAAACCCTAATGGTTGAGTCACATAGATTGTCTCCTGCAAATCACCATTAAGAAAAGCATTCTTTACATAAAATTGATATACTGGCCACCTCCTAGATGTGGCAACCCCAATGATTGCCCTAATTTTGGTCATCTTTGCAACCAGGTTGAATGTTTCTCCATAGTCAATCCCATAGGATTGAGCAAATCCTTTTGCCACAAGGCTTGCTTTGTACCTCGCAATTGAACCATCAGAATTTCTCTTATCTTTATAAACCCATTTTTTGTCAATCACCTTGATCCCTTCTTGTCTTGCAACAAGACTCCATGTGTTGTTGTCTTCAAGGGCTTTGTACTCTTCTTCCATAGCTTCTTGCCACTCCTTTGTGTCTTTGGCCTCTTCATAGGGAGAAGGTTCATGATCTTTGATAACCTTAGTCATGAAAATATAATGTGTAGCAATATAAATATCATAAACAAGCCTTGAGATTCAATGTTTTACCCTTGTTGACCTCCTTTCTTCTCCTTTTGGTGGAATGAACCTTCTTTGCTTGGTGCCTTGATTTCTTCTTTTGACGTAGCTCCCCCTTCTAACATAGGTTCTTCAAAGCCTTCAACTTCATTTCCATCTTCATCAAGCTCTACCAATCTTGCCTTTCCTTTAATCACTAATTGATAGGTTGAATCCATGCTTGAAATCCTTTGTATGCTTGGACCACTGATTTCCAAGCTATCTTGAAACCTAGCTTCATATCTTCTCTCTGCTCTTCAATATCTTCATCTTGGAATGGAACTTTGGAAGCATACCATGGTTTGAATTCATCAAACACTACATATCTAGATACTTTTAACTCCTTTGTATTAGGATTGTAGCCCCTGTAACCTTTTTCCTCCATAGCATAACCAATAAACATACATCTTTCAGCCCTTGCATCCATCTTACCTCTGAACTCTTGTGGCATATGTGTGTAGCATACACAACCAAAGATTCTAATGTGTGAAAGGTCTGGTTTCCTTCCACTCCATGCCTCCTCAAGGTATCATGTCATGTACCCCTGATGTGGGGCACCTATTCATCAAGTACACAGCAGTAGATACAGCATATGTCCAATATATTAAAGGCACATTCATTTCATTTAACATACTCCTAGCAATTTTAGCAATATACCCATTCTTCTTCTCGACCACCCCATTTTGTTGGGGAGTATACCTGCAAGTGATTTGTCTCATTATCCCTTGGTCTTGTAAGAAATCACAAAAGGCGTGGGAGAAGTATTCTCCCCCTCCATCTGATCTTAGGGTTTTGATGTAGCAACATGTCTCCTTTTCAACTCGTGCCTTGAATCTTTTGAACACATCAAACACATCTGATTTTTTCTTTATACAATACAACCATACTTTTTTTTATTATTCATCTATGAAGGTTACAAAGTACTTGTTACCCACAAGAGAGGGCTCTTTGGTTGGCCCCCACACATCTGTGTGCACAAGGTCTAGCACACCATGTGCTACATATCCACTCTTCTTGAAGGGTTGCCTAGTAGATTTTCCTAGTTGACAAGCTTCACACATCTCATGCAACATTTTTACTGAAAATGTGGTAAACCTCTTACCAATTGCCTCTTCTCCATGTCTTTCAACCTTTGAATGTTGATGTGACCACACCTTTTATGCCACAAATGCAAATCTCCAATTTTCTTGTCTCCATAGGTGATGAACATTGCCTTGTTGCTTTGTCCTTTGCCAATGTAAGGAGTGAACATCCTTCCTTCCTTCTCTCCTTTGGTTATCAGCTCATAGCTATTCCTTGGGTCTTCAATAAAGCATCCTTTGGGGTTGAACTTGACTTGGTATCCTTTTTCAACCATCTGTTCAATAGAGATTAAGTTCTTTGTAATAGTAGGAACATGCAATACCTCAGATAGTCATGTTGCTTTGTGGTTGTCTTCAAGCTTCACATCTCCCATTTGTTGTATCTCATGCTCTGTGTTGTCTCCTGTCTCCACAAAGCCTCTTTGCTTGGGTGCTTGAAGATTGTTAAAATACTCCTCTTTACCTGACATTTGGTTACTACAACCACTATCTATATACCACACCTCATCATGTGGTTGACCTTCACTTTTATGATTTATAGCTAACAAATGCCCATTTTCTAAATTTATTGAGGAGTTAGCATAATTATCTTGCCATTTGTAATTTTTCCCACCTTGCTTTTGCCAACAATATTTGGCATAGTGTCATTGCTTCCCACAATTCAAGCATTCATTTGAGTTGGAGTAGCCTCAACCCCCATATCTTCCTCCTCTACCTCCTCCTCTACCTCTTCCTCTTCCTCTAGCTCTTCCTCTTCCTCTTCCTCTTGATGATTGACCTTCATCTTGGCTTGATTGACTCCCTTGATAGCTTTGGCTTCCTTGTTGGTAGTTGCTTCTACCTCTTCCTCTTGAAGCACCTCTATTGCCTTTGCCTCATCCTCCTTTGCCTACATAGAAGAGTTGATCTTAGCTACCCTTTGACTTGTTCCCTTCATGATTGAGCTCCTCAATCACCATAAGAGAAGTAAGTTTCTCAAAATCTGGTAATGAATCCCTTACATACACAGAGGTTGTGAATGCCTTCCATTTATCATCTTCTCTAAGCCCATTAAGTGTGTGGGCAACTAGGTCATCATCATCTACAACACATCCTATTGAACCAAGTGCATCCGAGATCTCTTTTACTTTGAGTATGAAGTCATTAATGCTCTTTTTTTATGACTTCTTAAGGTTTTCGAGTTCATTCTTGAGCTGAATTTTTAGAGCCTTTATAGACATAGATTACAACCTTTCTAAACACTCCCAAAACCTTATTAGATGTATCTAGGTCTTGGACATGACCTATCATGGAGTTGCTAATGTGTTGAAAAAGAATGAAGATCACTCTCCTATCCCTTTCTTCCCATTCTCCAATGGCTCTCCTTTGATTCTCAGTAGGTGTATGTGGATCTATGTATGGCTTCCCCTCAATACCACTAACCAAAACCCAAAGATCCTTTCCCATGAGGAAGTTAGAGATTATAAACTTCCAAGGTTGGTAATTGCTCTTTTCAAGCTTCTCAATCTGAGTATTGTAGTCTTTGATTATGTATGAGACTATAGAGTGGCTCTTAATCCCTCCTTGGATTGTAATATATGTGAGAAAGAATGATATGTTACCTTCCCACAAGAGTCTCTACTTGTCATGAACTTCGTATAAACTTAGTCTCAAGTGTTCATTATAATTGATTGTATTGATCTTTAAAACTCATTGGTCTATCTTTGCTTATTTTCAAGTATATGTGTGTGAAGAGGTACACATAGGCACATGATGCTTGTTTGGAGAATTTCTAGTTTGTCTTGTGGAAGGGAGTTGATATATCTCATTTTGTCCAACTTTGGTGATCTATGGAGTCTTGAAAATCTTACAAACTCTATGTTCATAGTGCAAAATTTCATAAGTTCAGTGTGTTTTTCTGAAGAGCAATTCAATTTTTGGTGGAATATGGTAGTGAACAATTTGGTCCTAGGAAGATCCCATCAATCCAATCTTCTACTGCAACTAGCAGTGGATATACTCTATTAGTGGTGTCAAAGCTCAACATTGAGAATTGAGGACATCAAGAGGACGCCTTGAAGTTTCTTGAGAGCCAAGGATTGAAGAAAAGACCAAGAGGAGTGGAAGAAGGATTCGAAGCAAGAGGGAGTTTCTATCATCACCAAAGGTGGAGACTCTTGTGGGAACGTAACATATCATTCTTTCTCACATCTATCACAATCCAAGAAGGTATTACGAGACACTATAGTCTCATACACAATGAGAAACTATAATACACATTGAGAAGCTTGAAAAGGTACTTACCAGCCTTGGAATTTTAGAATCTTTAACTTCCTCATGGAAAAGGTCTATGGGGATTGGTTAGTGTCATAGAGGTGAAGTCATGCATAGATCAACATACACTTACTGAAAATCAAAGGAGATCCATTAGAGAGTGGTAAGAAAGGGATACGAGAGTGATCTTCATTCTATCTCAACACATAAGCAACTTCATGGTATGAAATATCAAAGACCTAGATACATCTAAAAAAGTGTGCAAGTCTTTAGAGAGGTTGTACTCTACCTCTACAAAATCCTAGAAAATTCAGCTCAAAGCTTAGTAACCTCAAGAAGTCATCAAATTAGGACATTAATGTCTTCATATTCAAATTCAAAGAGATTTCTAATGTACTTTCATCAATAGGATTTGTCATAGATAATGATGACAATCTAGTTTCCCACACACTTAATGGGCTTATCAAAGATGATAAATGGAAGGATTCACAAACTTTGTGTACCTAAGGGACTCATGACCTAATTTTGAACAACTTATTTATCTTATGGTGATTCAGGAGCTCAATCATGGAAGCAACAAGTCAAAGGGAATCCAAGACCAACTCTTCTATGGAGACAAAGGAGTAAGAGGCAAAGGCAATATAGGTGGTTCAAGAGGAAGAGGTAGAAGCAAATACCAATAGGGAAACCAAAGCTATCAAGGGAGTCAACCAAACCAAGATGTAAGTTGATCATCAAAGAGGAAGAGGAAGAGGAAGAGGTAGAGGAGGAAGATATGGAGATAGAGGCTACTCCAATTCAAATGGTTGCAATTACAAAGGGCAAGGTATCTCTGCTTACTTCTCAAGCGATTCATAAAAGGAACATTTGTTAGCTATGAAGCATAGTAGTGAAGCTCAAGCACATGATAAAGTGTGGTATATAGATAGTGCTTGTAGTAACTACATGAGGTAGAGAGGAATATTTCAGCAATCTTCAAGCACTCGAGCAAAGAGGATTTGTTGAGATAGGAGACAACACAGAGCATGAGATACAACAAATGGGATATGTGAAGCTTGAATTCAACTACAAAGCAAGAGAACTATCTGAGGTATTGCATTTTCATACTATTGCAAAAAACTTAATCTCTATTGGAAACATGGTTTAAAGGGGATATCAAGTTAGGTTCAATCACAAATGGTGTTTTATTGAAGACCCAAGGAATGTCTATGAGCTGATAGCCAAAGGAAAGAAAGAAGGATGTTCACTCTTGGCATTGGAGGACCAAGGTATAAAGAGGCAAATCACTTATAGGTATACTCCTCAACAAAATGGGGTGGTAGAGAGGAAGAATAGGTATATTGTTGAAATTGCTAAGAGTATGTTAAATTAAATGAATGTACCATTATGATATTGGGTAGATGCTGTGAAGAGATGGATAGGTATGTGCTTAAAGATGAAGAGGTGTTGCAAAATCCTTGATCTACACCAGCCAAATGAACTCCAGGAGTATATGGTGGGCCCTTTTAGCTTGCCAATGGATGTATTAGACACCCTATGTACCTTGGAAGATCACTCTCAAAAAGATAGATCAAAACAGATAAGTTGGAGTTAGCTCAGAGGTGAAAACTTGCTATTCTTGGTTCATACACCTGTCCAGTGTTTTACATAATTCTCTGAGCACAGCAGCAATTAACTTAATTCCTCTTGGGGAAATCTAGGTAGCTTAAAGAGCTAACTTTCAAGAGTAATCTCATCAAAAATAATAAACCACACACTGAGAATGAGTTTTAACAAGTGATGACATCATCCCGATTTTCACGGGCTGCTACAATTTGAGACCAGTGAGCATAAAAATGAACATAACTCAAACTTTAGGAATCCAATGATTATGAAAATTTGTATGGTTATACTAGACAGTAAGCTAAATCCAACAAGATTTACATCACTGAATTTGGATAAGTAACCACTGGGAAATGGCTCTGACAAGGCGAGTGAAAAAATCGGGTACCTGACAGAGAAGTGAAGATGAACAGACCTTGTTGACTTCAAATGAACATAACTGAAGATTGCAGCATCCAAATGACCTGAAAATTTGTGAGCATATAGTAGACTTATAGAGCTAACTTTACCAAGTTAAACTACTGAAAATGATGCACCAAGCTCAGAGAAACCATCTCTGCAATCTGACTGAGAAAACTGAGAGTAATGGGAGTGAGTAGTACACTTCACAAGAACATGGAAATATGAACCCAAATGATCATGAAACTGAAAGTATATTGCTTGTACAATACAATGGATTTACTGATACATATGTGTGCCTTGTAATCACACCTTGATATGGCATAAAGCTCAGCTCTTGGGGGTCTTCACATAGGTCTCTCTAACCACGACTAAGACTGCCATCTATTTATAGTTCAGTTTGGGAGGCTAACTTCCCTCAATCACTCTCCAATCAATCAATGATTGATTTGATTCTCTACCTACCACAAATCACAAATTCGTGGCTCCTCTTTCCATTCTTGATCAAGTGGATTCAACCACTTAAGATTCCTTCACTTTTACATTAAGTAAACTCTTCAAAAGTTACAAGAGGTAGTTCACAAGTGAACTCTACATAGTCTTCATTTTAAAGCTTTTTTCATGACTTTGTGGGACTCAAGCCAATACTTAGGCTTGTCATAGACTTGCTCCAATAGCTCCCCCTCAAGCCAAGTATGCTTGAGGTCTTCAATCTTCCAAGATTACCTGCAAACCAATCATAGCCTTGAATTTGCAAAGCTTTGTACCATCCAATGCTTTGGTTAGAATATCTCCACATTGTTGATGAGTGGACACCTATGATATTTGAATCTCTTTGCTTAGAACCTTCTCTTGTACATAGTGATAATGAACTTCAATATGTTTAGTCCTTGCATGAAAAATAGGATTAGCAGCTAAGTGAATAGAACTCATATTGTCACCAAAAATAGTTGGAGTTCCAAACTCCAATCCAAGATCTTTGAATAATGTCTTCATCCACATAGCTTCCTCAGTAGCTATGGCAAGACTTATGTATTCAGCTTCAGCAGAAGAGAGAAATTGTGGGTTGCTTCTTAGATGACCATGAAATAAGCTTTGAACCTGCAAAGGTAAGATAACCTGAAGTTCTCCTTCTATCTTCCTTGGAGCCAACCCAATCTGCATCAGAAAATAGCTTCAAACCTAAACTAGATACATAAGGATAATAAAGTCCTTCATTTATGGTTCCTTTGAGGTACTTGAGAATCCTTTTGGCAGCATCCATATGTGGTTTCCTTGGTGTGTGCATAAATTGACTTAGCACACTCACACTGTAACATATATCTACTCTTGTCAATGGGGCATAGTTGAGACTACCCAATAGACTTTGATACGATGTGATGTCCTCTATGAGTTCACCTTCATGTGAGCTCAATTTGTGATTGACCTCCATTGGAGTACGTACAATCTTACAATCTTGCATCTTGAATTTTGCCAACATGTCCTTAATGTACTTTCTTTGAGTGAGAAACAAACCATGATCTTTGTAGACAACTTCCAAACCTAGGAAGTAGGTAAGTGAACCCAAATCACTTATCTTGAACTCTTCTCTCATCTGATCTTTGATCTTCTTCATACCATCTGCATCATTTCCTGTCAATATTATATCATCTACATATACACATAGGTAGATAACCTCATAGTTACTCTTTTTAATAAAGGGTGAAGGATCTACCTTGCTTGGTTGAAAGCCTTTGTCCTGCAAGAATGAAACAAGCCTCAAATTCCAAGCTCTTGGAGCTTGCTTGAGACCATACAATGCTTTGTTAAGTTTACACACATAATCAGGATAAATTTGATTCTCAAAACCAGGTGGTTGTGTCATATATACCTCTTCTGTCATCCAACCATTCAAGAATGCATTCTTTACATCTAGTTGAATTATCTTCCAATTCTTGGAAGAGGCAATACTAAGCAAAACTCTAATAGTAGGCATCTTTGCCACAGGAGAGAAAGTCTCCTCATAATCAATTCCCTGAGTTTGTGCAAAGCCTTTTGCTACAAGCCTTGCCTTATACCTGTTAATGGAACCATCAAAATTCTTCTTGAGTTTATAGACCCATCTTGAGCCTATTACCTTCATGGATGAAGTCTTGGGCACCAAATCCCAAGTGTTGTTTTCCTCAAGTGCTTCAATCTCTTCCTTCATTGCATGCTTCCATTCTGTTTTTGCTTTGGCCTCTTCAAATGATGATGGCTCCTCTTGGTTTATGTCTTGTGCTATGTAGATAGAATGTTTAGTTACTAATGAGGTGTCAAACCCATACCTTTCTGGTTTTTTCTTTTCCCTCATAGATCTTCTTAGGCCATGATGTGATGATTCTGCCTCATGTCCAAGTTCCTGCAATTTTGCTTTACCTTTAGACTTCCATGCTTTGATCTTTTCCATCTGAGATTCTTCATCATCCTCTGAGGTGTCTTGTTCTTCAATCTTTGGTTGTTCTCTACCAAGCTTTGGAAAATCTTCTTCAAGATCATATGGTAAATTGATCTTCCTGCATGAATCTTCATACCATGAATTGTTCTCATCAAAAACTACATCTCTGCTTACCAAGAATCCTTTGTTGGTAGGGTTGTATAACCTGTAGCCCTTTTGATTGTTGGCATATCCAATAAATACACACCTTTCTGCTTTTGGATCCATCTTGCCTCTAACCTGTGAAGGAACATGAGCTAAAGCAATACATCCAAAAATTTTACAATGATCTAAGCTTGGTCTTCTTCCATTCCAAGCCTCATATGGAGTCATCCCATCAAGGGATTTTGAAGGCAACCTGTTAATCAAGTAAGTGGCTGTAGATACAGCCTCAGCCCATAAATAATTAGGTAAATGCTTTTCATTTAACATAGACCTTGCAGCTTCAACAATTGTCCTATTCCTCCTTTCTGCCACTTCATTTTGCTCAGGAGTGTACCTTGTAGTTACCTCTCTTTTGATTCCTCTTTCTTGAAGAAAAGAATCAAACTCATGGGAGAAGTATTCTCCCCCTCCATCTGACCTTAGCCTTTTTAGTGATTTACCTGTTTGATTCTCCACAAGAGCCAAATATCTTTTGAAACATGACAAAACTTCATCTTTGTGTTTCATAAAGAATAGGATAGTCCGTTTGCTGCAATCATCAATAAAGGAGACATAATACCTTGATCCTGATATTGAAGCTTCCTTGCTAGGTCCCCATACATCTGTATGAACCAACTCCAAGAGATCTTCATGCATATAACCTTTCTTCATGAATGGTAACCTGTGAGACTTTCCAAATTGACATGCACTACACTCATAAATCATATGTTGTTTTGACAAATTAGGGAGTCCAAGTACACTTTGGTCCCTGCAAATTTGCTTTAATGACCTTTCACCAATATGTGCTAACCTTTTGTGCCATACTTCTAATTCTATGAGTGTCTGACTACCATAATTAAAGAGAGCAATGTTTCTAGTGTCTTGTAATTCAAATGTGAACAATCTACATGTCTTTTCACCTTTTGCAATTTTTCTGAATCCTTGACTTGGATCTTCAACAAATGCTCCTGCTTTTGTGAACCTGACTTGCAACCCTTTCTCTACTATCTGCCCAACACTTATCAAATTCTTTGTAATGGTAGGGACATAGAGTACCTTACTGAGTAGGTTGATGTTTCCATCAGGTGCTTTGACATTGCCTATTTTCTCCACAGGATGTTTTGTGTCATCTCTTGTTTGTACCTCATGCTTATTCCTTGGATCTTCTAAATCTGATAGGAGTGCCACATTTCCTGCCACATGATTTGAACAACCTGAATCTATGTAGAAAACATGCTCATCAGATTTACCTTGTGGGATAGCCATGTTCATGATCAATAATGAATCCTCTTTGTTTGAGTCTTCTGTGTAGTTATTGTAGTCTCTCCTTCCTTTGTAGCCTCCTTGATAGTTTGAATGATTGTAGTTGTTGTAGTTGCCATGGTAGTTGTTGAACCTTCCTCTTGAGTAGCCATAACTTCCTCTATTGTATCCTCTTCCTCTTTGATTCCTGGAATTCCTAAAGCAATTTTCAGTTGTATGATTAGTTATTCCACAAATAGAACATGAGTTGGAGTCTTGGGATCTCCCCCTGCCTTGTCTACCTCCTCTTCCTCTACCTCTGCCATGTCTTCCTCTACCTGCATAGTTAGCTTGATATGTACCTGCTTCATCATCCACTTTCTTTGCCTTTCCTTTGTTATCTTTGGACTTGCCTTTATCAGTGTATAAAGCTGAAGATTGATTACCTTTAGAGCTTTCTCCATTTTTTATAAGCTTTGCCTCTTGAGTAAGTAGTTTTCCAATGAGTGTATTGAAATCAGGTACATGCATGTCCATGTACAAATCCATAGTTGTGGTGAATGCTTCCCACTTGTCATCTGCCTTCAAGCCATTGATGACCTGCCTTACAATTTGCTCTTCATCTATTACCTCTCCAATGCTTCCCAACTAATCTGCTATGTCCTTGAGCTTTGTGACAAAATCAGTCACATTTTGTTTGGGAGCCTTCTTGAGAGTTGTGAAATCAAGCCATAGTTGATGCTTCCTAGCTTTAGTATTTGAAGAAAAGAAAGCTTCAAGTGCATCCCACACTTCCTGAGATGTCTTACAACTTCTAATGTGAGGCAACAAAAAATATGAGATAGAGTTGAGGAGATAAGACCTTGCAAGTGCATCCTTGGAGCACCATGTGCTCAATCTTTCTTGCTCTTCTTGTGTTGGTTGACTTTTGTTCCTGAAACTTGGCATAACTTCATCTCCAGCCACATAACCATATAAACTTCTACCTTGGAGATAAGCTTCCATTCTTAATGACCAAGCTGAGTAGTTAACTCTGTCCAATTTGTCAATTGATGAAGGAAATCCATCTGCCATGTTGTCCAACCTTGCTCTGATACCACTGTGAAGAGATGGATAGGTATGTGCTTAAAGATGAAGAGGTGTTGCAAAATCCTTGATCTACACCAGCCAAATGAACTCTAGGAGTATATGGTGGGCCCTTTTAGCTTGCCAATGGATGTATTAGACACCCTATGTACCTTGGAAGATCACTCTCAAAAAGATAGATCAAAACAGATAAGTTGAGTTAGCTCAGAGGTGAAAACTTGCTATTCTTGGTTCATACACCTGTCCAGTGTTTTACATAATTCTTTGAGCACAGCAGCAATTAACTTAATTCCTCTTAGGGAAATTTAGGTAGCTTAAAGAGATAACTTTCAAGATTAATCTCATCAAAAATAATAAACCACACACTGAGAATGAGTTTTAACAAGTGATGACATCATCCCGATTTTCACGGGCTGCTACAGTTTGAGACTAGTGAGCAGAAAAATGAACATACCTCAAATTTTAGGAATCCAATGATTATGAAAATTTGTATGGATATACTAGAAAGTAAGCGAAATCCAACAAGATTTAAATCACTGAATTTGGGTAAGTAACCACTGAGAAAGGGCTCTGACAAGGTGAGTCAAAAAATCGGGTACCTGACAGAGAAGTGAAGATGAACAGACCCTGTTGACTTCAAATGAACATAACTGAAGATTGCAACATCCAAATGACATGAAAATTTGTGAGCATATAGTAGATTTATAGAGCTAAATTTACCATGTTAAACTACTGAAAATGATGTACCAAGCTCAGAGAAACCATCTCTGCAATCTGACTGAGAAAACTGAGAGTAATGGCAGTGAGTAGTGCACTTCACAAGAACATGGAAATATGAACCCAAATGATCATGAAAATGAAAGTATATTGCTTGTACAATACAATGGACTTACTGATTCTCAATCACTCTCCAATCAATCAATGATTGATTTGATTCTCTACCTACCACAAATCACGAATTCGTGGCTCCTCTTTCCATTCTTGATCAAGTGGACTCAACCACTTAAGATTCTCTCACTTTTACATTAAGTAAACTCTTCAAAAGTTACAAGAGGTAGTTCACAAGTGAACTCTACATAGTCTTCATTTTAAAGCTTTTTTCATGACTTTGTGGAACTCAAGCCAATACTTAGGCTTGTCATAGACTTGCTCCAACAGATGCTATATCTACTACTATGTAATTGATGAATAGGTATCCCACATCACAGGTACATGACATGATACTTGAGGAGGCATGGAGTGGAAGAAAACCAGACCTTTCACACATTAGAACCTTTGGGTGTGTATGTTGCACACCCAATCTCATGGCTTGTCTACGATAGTTATTTTGCTAGGAATTATGCTTTCATGTTAAGGGTTATCAAAGAACATGAACCTTCTAACTATGAAGAGGCCATGGACACAAAGCAGTGGCAAAAGCCTATGGAAGAAGAGTATAAAGCCCTTGAAGACAACAATACATGGATTCTAGTTCCAAGATAAGAAGGGATGAAGGTAACTGGAAAAAAGTGCATTTATAAAGTAAAGAGAATAAAAATTTTGAGAATTTTGGCAACATTTTGGTAGTGAAATGATAATCTAAATATAAAAAAAACCAAAGTGATCTACACACACTTTAACCATAAGTGTGCTTGTGAGCACACAATAAGCAACAAAAAGACCAAAGGGCACTACACACCCTGTACAAAATCCACATGCTTCTAGCACGTAGGAGCACTACACGCTCTTGCTTTCTCCTCACTATACCTGTAATAAAATCATGCCACCATCCTATTTCACAATTTAAGAAAAATTACAGAGGTTAACAAATATATACACAAGCATACATGCATGTATGGAATTAAAGCTTGTTCTAGATGATAATTAATGCATAAATGAAACTTAAAATGCATTTATTGACAATAAAACTTATCAATGAAGTAAGGAAATCCTCATTTAGAGGTGTTCTAGAAGTTAATAGTAATCCTAAAACATTCTTTGAACGTTCCAAAGATGGAGTTAGTGTCCCTCATATCCCAAATTTCTTCATATGATGTTCATTGACTATGAACAGTTAAGTTCAAAGCTCTATACAATATATTGCAGAGATGAAATGGTTTCTTGTAGGTAATCCTTGGATATTTCTTAAAGAAAGGAACCTATAACCTTTTGAATCACTTTATTTGGATACAAAATGAGGAAGTTATGCTTATTTTAGTAGAAGGTTCTACTATAGATAGGCTCTCTAAGAAAGGGAACACAAAGGAAAAAAGCTTCAAAGAGAATCCCACTGCACTTTCCACACAGAGGAAGGGTAGATGAGTGCATGCATAAGTTCCATTATCCCACATACAAGCTATTCAATAGGTTTTTCATGCATATAGTGTTGAGATATCAAGCTCAACATGTGATGATCCAAGATGACACGTACCAGTTTTTCATTTCTCTGACATGTATAGTGGTCACGCCGGTATATGTTAGGGATACTTCATTGAGCTTTATTAGATTTATCTACCGAGAGTGATGGCACATTTGTTTCTTGCAAGCTCACTCATTTGCAGACATTAGGTTTTTCCTTATGTACTGATCTTTATATATTGCACTTGTTGTATTCTTGTTTTTTGGTCATTCGTGTACATTCCTTTTATGTAATAGAAGAAGAAGAAGAAGATTATTATTCCTTGCCTCAATCTGTGTGTGTGCTTCTCCTTGAGAGTGAGAGTGTGTGTGTGAGCTCTCTTCCTTATCTCCTTCCTCGTGACATGGTATCAGAGCCAGTGTGGCTGTAGAGAGCTCGTGGAGAAGGCGACAGTGAAGACTACGCGGCAAGGCGTGGAGAAAACATGATTTCACAAACGGCCTCCATTTTCTATGAAAATCGGCATGAAGGTAGAAGACCTCAAAATATTTTCTCGACCTCCGTTTCGACCCCGCAAGCTGGGGCCCACAAAAAAACCAGGTCAGTTTTAGAAATTATAACTTGCATTGTGTTCGGCGACACTCATATATTCAAGATCCAGAATTTCAAGTGATTCCGTGTATTGTTGATACACAAAAATTGTGTTTTTCTGAGATCGAACTGTCACATCATAGTGCGAGAGTGTTCAAGCAGAAGTGCTGCTTGTAGTGTTTTGCAGTGTTGTGAATTGTTGCAGAAATGGCAAACGCAGATGGAATGAGTTAGCGTATGAGCGATAACCTGGACAAGAACAACTTCCATGCTTGGAGATTCAGAATGATGAATTTCTTGATGGAAAAAGGCTACTAGAAGTACATCAAAGGAGAGAATGAAAATGCTCCGCAGTTACCAGAAAGGAATTGGACTACAGACCAGTTAAGAGCATATGAGGAATGGAATCAAGGAGCACGAAAGGTAATGTATTGGCTATCTGTTAGCATATAGGATAGCATGATTGGACACATACAAGATGCCAAGACTCCCAAAGAGGCTTGGAACAATTTGGTTACTTTCTATGAGACTAATACAAAGGCATGGAAATTGCAACTCAAGAACGAGCTGCATACATTGGAAAAGAAGAGCATGTCGTAAGTGACTACACTCTAAAAATCAAAACCATATGTGAGTCACTTGCATCTATTGGCATGAATGTAGATGATGATGATAAGGTGGAAGTGTGCCTTTGTGGTTTAGGAGTTGCATATAAGCAGTTTAGAACTTCCATACAGACCAGGGAAAATATTCCGAATTTTGTTGATCTAGTATTTATGTTGATTATTGAAGAAAAGAATCTTGGGGAGGATTCAAACTCCCAAGGAAAGCCCAATTCTGAGCAAGTATTCTACTCTGGCAGAGGAAGAGGTAGAGGTAGAGGTTTTGGAAGTGGAAGAGGAAACAATAACCAAGACCAAGGTCAACAACATAATCATGCAAGAGGAAGAGGATAGTTTCGAGGCAGGGGGAGCCAAAGAGGTCGTAGAAATTTCCAAAGAAATGATTCAAGTAATGATAGTAAAGGATATTGGAATTGTGGTAAACCTTGACACTTTGAACGTGATTGCAGGTTGAAGAATCAAAATAACAGAAGGCATCAAAACAACTATGCATCCACAAGTGCAGATGATTCTGAGAAGCTGTTTATGGTTCAACATCACATGATGAATATGATGTCTGCTGGTGTTTCAAAATCGAATGATAATGTCTGGTATGTTGATTCAAGTGCTTCAAATCACATGACCAGTCATGCAGAATGGTTTAGTAGTTTGCAAAAAATGCCAATTCCTGGATATGTTGAAACAAGTGATGATACATCGCATCCTATTGAGCATACAGCAAACATAGCATTGTCTATGGAGGACGGGAAGGTAAAACATCTTGCTGATGTGTTGCATGTTCCAAATATAACAAAGAAACTGGTTTCTATTGGACAAATGGTTGAACAGGGATTACAAGTCAGGTTCAATGCTAATGGATTATATGTAGAAGAGTACAAGTAGGATGGACGATTGGTTGCCAAAGGAAACAAAGTGGGTAGGATGCTCAACTTAAATGTGAAGATTCATGAAATAAATGTAGCCATGTTTGCAAAAGGTGCAGGAGTTATTGCAGATATAGAGATATGGCACAAATAGATTGGACATGCAAACTTGCAAAGGCTGAAATTGATGCAGTCAAAGGAGATTGTCCATGGACTACCAAATTTCAAAGTTGCAGAAATGCAAAAGGTATGTGCAGCATGTCAATTTGGTAAACAGTCAAGAGCATCATTTCCACATGACAAGCATGTTAGTGAGAATGTACTAGAAGTAGTACATACAGATGTTTGGGGTCCAGCAAAGACCACATCTATGCGTGGTTGCAGGTTTTATGTTACTTTCATTGATGACCATACACAAAGTATTGATATGTTTCATGAAAGAGAAGAGCGAGGTGTTCACTCACTTCCAGAATTTTAAAGTTATGGTGGAAAAGTAGACAGGGAAGTACATTCAGACATTAAGATCTGATGAAGGAGGTGAATACATGTCAAATGAGTTCAAGAGTTTTCTAAAAAATCATGGAATTCGGCATCAGTTTTCATGCAGGTACACACCACAACAGAATGGCATTGCTGAATGCAAAAATAGACATATTGCAAAAATAGCAAGAGCCTTAATGGCTGAGAAGAATATGCCTCATTGTTATTGGGCAGAAGCTATGCATACTACTGTATACATCATGAACAAAACTCTGACTGCTGTTGTACATCAAGTTACACCTGAAGAGAAGTTTACAGGTAAAAAGTCAAACTTATCACATCTGAAAGTTTTTGGATGTATTGCATATGTACATGTCCCAGATGAATTGAGGATGAAGCTTGATCCAAAAGCAGAAAAGTGTGTCTTCATTGGATACTCCCTTGAGCAAAAGGGATATAAATGTTATAACCCACTCACATGACAGGTAAAGGTGAGCAGAGATGTGGTATTTGATGAAATGTCAAGCTTCTATGCAGATGCCAAAGAAGGACTAAGTCTTGAACCAAATGACAAAAAAAATGTTGAAAAATCAAGTGCAGAATCTCAGGTTTTTAGTGGATCAGATGCATCACCAAGCAATAGTTCCAACTCAAATCCATGGAGTGGAAGATTACATGGAAATTTCAGTCCAAAAAATTCATCAAATACATCCAAGAAAGGTAAAGAA
Source organism: Ceratopteris richardii (assembly GCA_020310875.1). NCBI lineage: Eukaryota > Viridiplantae > Streptophyta > Polypodiopsida > Polypodiales > Pteridaceae > Ceratopteris > Ceratopteris richardii. Next base: position 30,245,131 of record CM035408.1, on the reverse strand, counting down.
AATCTTTTTGCTGGTCATAAAACATGTGCAAGTTTTGAAGAGGTTGATGGAGATTCAAGCGATTCAGAAAAGAGTCTTGATGAGGAACTTGGATTGCCCTCTGTGAAGACTCTAAGAGTAAGAAGGGCACATGCAGATGATACAAGGAGAAGTGACCCAGGACCAAGAAGATCTGGGAGGATGAGGAATTCAGTGCAACGATTGACATATGATAGTTACATGGCTCGTCATTATGCTTACATGACAAAGGTAATACAAGATGCTGAACCTTCTTGCTTTGAAGATGCAATTGGAATTGCACATTGGGAAAAATCTATGGATGAGGAGATGGCTGCACTTTATGGAAATGATACATGGAATCTGGTTCCATTGCCGCAAGGAAAGAAACCCATAGGCTGTAAATGGGTTTACAAGATAAAGCATAATGCTGATGGTAGCATAAGCAGGTATAAAGCACGATTGGTAGCTAAAGGATATGCACATACATATGGCATTAATTATGAGGAAACATTCAGCCCTGTAGCTAAAATGTCTTCTGTTAGGACACTTGTGGCATTAGCTACAGCACAAGGATGGACTTTGCATCAGATGGATGTGAAGAATGCTTTCCTACATGGTGAGTTACAGGAAGAAGTATATATGGACCAGCCACAAGGATATGAAGATTCAAAGCATCCAAAATATGTTTGCAGGTTGCAAAAGGCTTTGTATGGGCTGAAGCAAGCTCCGCATGCATGGCATGCAAGGATTGCTGATTACTTAACCAGCATTGGGTTTTCTATGTGTGATGCAGATCATTCACTATATGCAAGGAAGGTTGATGATGGCATCAGGATTGTGGCCATTTATGTTGATGACTTGATTGTAGGTGGCGATAATGAAGAAAGCATCAAAGAGGTAAAGCAACTTCTTATGCAGGAATTTGACATGAAAGATCTTGGTGTGCTGCGCTTTTTCTTGGGCATTGAGTTTATACATACAAAAACAGGTATATGGATGTTGCAAAGGCAATATGCCTTGAATATGCTGCAAAAAATATGGTATGGCTGGTTGTAAGTCAATTTCTATGCCATTAGATCATAATTTGAAGTTGGATACTACATCAGGTGAAGCATTGGAAAATGCTACTATGTACAGGAAAAATGTGGGAAGTCTTATATATCTTACAATTACAAGGCCTGATTTAAGCTATACTGTTGGACTTGAAAGTCAGTTTATGCAGGTTCCTAGGAAGCCACATTTGGATGCTTTGAGGCGCACTCTATGTTATGTGAGTGCTACTTTGGATTATGCATTGCTTTATGAAGCTATTGTAGATTTGCAGGTTCATGGATACACTGATGCAGATTCGGCTAGTAGTACTCTAGATAGAAGATCTACTAGTGGCTTTCTTTTCTCACTTGGAGGTGCAGCTATTACATGGAGCAGTAAGAAGCAACCCACTATTGCTTTGTCGAGTACAGAGGCTAAGTATAGAGGTGCTGCAATGGCAGCATGTGAGGCATCATGGCTGGAGATGTTACTTGCAGATTTAGGTGTGGAAGTGCAAAAGCCTATCACTATCTATTGTGATAACCTTAGCAACATACAGTTAGCATGGAACCCTGTTTTCCATGCTAGAACAAAGCATATCAAGGTACATTATCACTTCATCAGAGAGAAGGTATTAGCAGGTGATATTGATCTTGTTTATGTCAGAACAAATGAGTAGGTTGCTGATATTTTCACCAAAGCACTTGGAACTTAGAAGTTGAAGAAGTTTTGGGAGATGCTTGGATTACAAGATATGGCGTTGAGCTTGAGGGGGAGTGTTGAGATATCAAGCTCAACATGTGATGATCCAGGATGACACGTACCAGTTTTTTGATTCTCTGACATGTATAGTGGTCACGCCGGTAAATGTTAGGGATACTTCATTGAGCTTTATTAGATTTATCTATCGAGAGTGATGGCACATTTGTTTCTTTCCAGCTCACTCATTCGCGGACATTAGGTTTTTCCTTATGTACTGATCTTTATATATTGCACTTGTTGTATTCTTGTTTTTAGGTCGTTCTTGTACATTCCTTTTATGTAATAGAAGAAGAAGAAGAAGATTATTATTCCTTGCCTCAATCTGTGTGTGTGCTTCTCCTTGAGAGTGAGAGTGTGTGTGTGAGCTCTCTTCCTTATCTCCTTCCTCGTGACATATAGGACATGTCTTGACCTCCTTTGCTCACAAATCAAGAAGGGAGCAGAGGAGATGAACTCTCCCTCACCTATTGAGACCCAAAATCATGCATGGTCATTTGTCTACCAGATATTGGCAAGCTCCTTGTCCTCTTCTAGGTGTCATTTGTGCAAAGCTCCCTTTGGGGGCTTTTGGGCTGCCCTCTAAGGGGACTCAACCTCCCATCCTTTTGATACTTGCTCTGCAATAACCACTTGCTCACACAAAGAATGTGGTTCCATCAAAAAGCAGATGATTGGGAAACGATGGCCTTCAAAGTTTCATGCAACCAAAATGTCTTTCATAAACTTTCTCCTTAATTGGCTCAAATACCAAATGTGAAGTACTTTTTCTTTCTAGCTAGAAGTGCTCCAAGGAATGGTCCAAGTAAAGACTAAAGTATTTAAATAGAAATGAACCTCAATGGACTCTCCTTCTTGAGAGCTCCACAACGATACCTTCAATGTTGAAAACCTAGATCCAGATGTCACACATAGTACTTCGCATAGAGCTTGCAAAATACGTAGAAAATAGAGTACACAGAGAGTAGGAACACAGCTTTCTTGGATGTTATGAATGCAATTGAACTTACAATTTGTGACTGACCATGTCACTATATGTTTTATTAAAGAACATATACAAAAGTGTCTGATAGCCATTTGTCCTTTCACATGGACACTAACGATAACAATCTTCTACTAAAGGCCAATATGGCCAAAGTTTCTATGGTAGAAAAATAAAGAGTCATAAAGAATACCTGACTGTAAGTATACAACCTATACCTCCCACTTCATGGGCATGTTACACAATATACAAGTAATCGTGTAAGATCATGGATCAAATAACCCCCATCAAGTGACAACAATGTTGAAAGTTATCATGTGGTAGAGCTTTAGTCAAAGCATCTGCAGCATTATCTCGAGTATGAACCTTCTCAAGAATAATGCATTGTGGCCAAGCACTCTCTAATGAAGTACCACACCTCAATGTGCTTGGCCTTTGCATGATAGACTGGATTCTTAGCCAATGCAATGGCATTCTAAATATCACTGAGCAAACGAGGTACATGTTGAGATAGACCTATATCACAAGCCAGACGGGAAATGCACAATGCTTCCTTACATGCCTCACTTGCTGCAACATACTCTGCTTCTGTAGTGGAAACATCTATGCATTCTTGAAGAAGAGATCTCCAAGACCTCTAGCAAAATTAAAAATATACCTTGATGTACACTTACGATTGTCTATACAACCAGCATAATCAGAATCTGTGTAACCAATTACGGATGCTTTCCCTCTACCCAAGCATAGACGCTTATCCTTAGTGCCACTCAAATATCTCAAAATCATCTTGACCGCTTCCCAATGCTTCTTGCCAAGATTAGACATATATCTGCTCACAACTCCCACTAAAAATGCAATGTTTGGCCTCGTAGCTACCATAGTATACATGATACTACCAATAGTAGACTGATAATGGAATTTTGTTCATGAATTCCTTTTTCTCATCTGATTTGGGGCAATCATCCTTGCTCAATTTCACATATATGGGTAAAGGTAGTTATCTTGACCGCTCAAGAGAAGATTTCCTCGAAATTGACACCATGTTGTTGCTTAAAACCTTTTGCAACAAGTCATGGTTTAAATTTTAGAGAAGCACTATTTGATGTGAAGTTTAGCTTACATACGCATTCACATGGTAAATCTTTCCTTCCCTTTGGGAAAGGTACTAAATCCCAAGTACCATTCTTATGAATAGAATCCAACTCACTCTTCATGGCATGCTCCCACTTGACACTATCCTTTGTCTACATGTACTCTTTGTAACAAGAAGGCTCACCAGCATCTATTAGCATAATAAAATCCAAACCCTGAACATATCTATCATGTGGATGTGAGACATGTGCAGAGTGTCTCAATTGTTGCTGAACAAGAACATTTGTAGATTGATCTGATCAAACATTCTCTTGAACATCCCTATGTACAGCATTTTTATGCATGCTAATTGGAGGACAGTATCCTCAAACACCACCCTTCTCACTTCAACCTCCTTAATGGGTTGTCCTTCTCGACCATATCCGAGAAAAATGCATGTCCTTGACTTACGGTCTAGCTTTTTTCTAAGATTCTTAGGTATATGAACATATGCTTCATAGCCAAAAACTCAAAGATGATCATAATATGGTGGCTTCCCTATATATAACTCTTGTGCCACCTTCAAATCTTTGGTAGTACTAGGTAAAAAAAGGTTAATCACGTGAACTGCAATCAATATTGCTTTTGCCTAAAGCCTTGTGAAAATTTTTCATGATGCAGCATAGAAACTACTCTATCCTGAATAGTTATATTCATCCATTTAGCTACACCATTCTGTACTGGGGTATAAGGAGCTATAACTCTCTATGGATTCCTCTAGACTAACAGAAACGGCTAAATTCGTGTGAGGTATACTCATCCTCATTATCTGAATGTAAAGCTTTGAGCTTAGTTTAATTTTCATTTTCAACTAAAGCAACCCATTTTCTGAAGGTAGGGAATACCTCATCCTTTGATTTGATAGGATATACTTAGACTTTTCTAGTAGAATCATCTACGAAAGTGACGAAGTAAAGAGAACCACCTAATCACCTTGTGGGAATTGGACCACACACATCTTTATGAATGAGATGTAAAGGCAGAATTGAAGAGCGAATGTGCACTTTATGCACATTCTTAGTTTGCTTGCCATATTGACAATGCTCACAAAATAAAATGTCAGAGAAAGATAACACAAGTAAGTAGCCAGAATGAGAAAGATTTTACATTCCACTACAAGATATGTGGCCCAAACTGCCATGCCAAATACAAGACATAGGTTGTTTAGTAAGAGCTCACAAGTGTTCTTTATGTGATACAAATAAAGGATAAAGTGAGCCAACATTGCTTCCTTTTGCAATAACCATATTGCCCTTCGATATGCAAAAGGACTGAGCATAGAAAACCACCTTGTAACTAAGATCATCGAGTTGACCACCACATCAAACAACGTGATAACTGAGGTACATGGTGTAATGCATAGCAAATTTTGAACCATCAATGAAGTGCACAATCACATCTACAATCTCGACAATGTCACACCAGTAAGAGGCACCAAGTCTCACAGTACCAAGAGATTTTGCCACATAAGTAGAGAACCATTCTCTATGTGGTGTCACATGGAAAGAAGCACCAAAATCTAGCAACCACCTGTGGGAAAGAGAATCAACCATAAGAGCCTCAGTAGGCACTATACTGTTAAGTGTCAACACATCAGCATCATCAAAAATAGCATTGATTTCTTCAATATTCACGGTTGAAGTAGATGGTGCAAGTAACTGCTTAACATGCCCATCAACATTTTGCTCTTTACCTTTAGCCTTATTTAATGCATAGCTATTATTTTTTTTCGTGTGTCCTTTCTTATGACAATATGTCATTTGATATCTATCTTCCTTGATTTACTTCTACTGTAATTCTGTTGACCATTCTTTTCCTTGTTCTTGCTCCTACCACATTGGTGATTCTTTCCTTGGTAATAATCACAAACATTATATGCATCTCCACTCTAAGTGCCAACCATAGATTTTCTACGAATCTCCTCACTCAAGAGTGCTCCACATATGTCATCATAGACCAGTTTACCACCAAGTGCACTATTGCTAATAGTTGTGCAAGACATATCCCATGATGATGGCAAGGTGCATAACAACAAGTCTACTTTCATTTCATTATCCATCTCCATTTTTTGAGACTATAACTAGGATAATATATCATCAAACTCATTTAGATGAGCACCAATACTATCTGTGTCCTTCATGCAAAGGTCATATAACTTTCTGATCAAGTACACTTTATTTGATGCCGTTTCTTTTTCATATGTATTTCATAACTTCTTCCAAAGCTCCTCTGCACTTTCACAGTCCAATAATGTAAAGTAAACATTAACTACCAAATACAATCAAACGGTAGATCTGGCCATTTCATCCAACTCATCCCAATCATCTTCATCCATGTCAGCAAGCTTCTTTGAGATTCCATTTACTAGCTTCTATCACCTCCTCTGAATTAGCACATCTTTAATCTGATTCTTCCATAGAGCAAAGTTTGTGCCATCAAATTTTTAGATCTCAAAATGGTCTTTGCCTTGCAAGTTATAGCTCCTCCTTGGAACATTGGCACTAGACCCTGATCCACCAGACATGCCTAAGACCTCTGATGCCATGATGATAGAAAATTAAATAGAATGATAATGGATCTAGAAGAGTCTAAACACCACTAAGGCTCAAAAAGGGTGACCAAGTATCAGATTTTGGAAAAAAAAACTGTAAAGTCTTCCCCAAAAAAATGAATTAATGAACAATAATGACCAACCAAAAGGATTATGTGAGAATAAATGTGCTCACACCAATAAGTGTATCAAGGAGTAAATCGACCACAATATAGTTGAAAAACCCAAAAAATTTGGAAAATATTTTCCAAAGTATCCTCTACAAGATGAGTATATGACCAATGTCAAAATCTCATAAAATTGCAAGTATTGACATGTTAACTTGCAGAATGAATCATTGATTGCATTGCATATAATCAGTTACCTGAAAGAAGCCAACTAGGTAAAAGGCTTTATGCAAACAATATTATCGCTATATCAATGACCATATGGAAATACATCAGCGGTATCCACAAAAGCGTACATAGTGTTGGGATAGATGGATGGACACTTCAAGTGATGAGTAGGTATAGCCAAATCTTGCTTAGTACCAGACCTTTGTGACTTCAGAGTTGATATGTGGGTCCTCTTAGCTTTCCAATGACACCATAATAGTGCCTATGTACTTTGTAAATGATGTATGAAAAGATTGAATCAAAACAGACTACTTCCAAATAGAAGACTTAGTGAAAACCTTCTATTTTTTATCATACACCTGCTGCTTGTAATGCTCAGTGCTAACAATACAGTAGGAATTGGAAAAATTCCTTTTAGAGGTATCTAATTAGCTTAGTAATCTAATGATTCCAAGTGCAATCACTTGAAATGATGAATCATACACAGAGTAATCAATCTAGCAAATAAATCTTTACCCCCGATTTTTTAGGACCTCTACAGAGTTTGACCAGTGAGTCATCGACACGCTTTTCTCCAAATTGGCTGAATGGATTTGCTTCAAAACTTGTCAGCATTCTCTCTCACATAATGATAGTGAACCTCTATATGCTTGGTCCTAGAATGATAAATAGGATTTGCTAAAGATGTAATGAGCTTGTGTTATCTACAAAAATTATTGGAGATGTGGTATGCAAACTCAATTCTATATACAACAATCTGATCCATATGGCTCTTGAGTAGCATTGGCCAATCCTCTATACTCTACCTCTGTAGAAGATAAAGCAATAGTAGGTTGCTTCTTTGAAGACCATGATATTGGCTTATCACCTGCAAATGATAAATATCCTGAGGTACTCCTCCTATCATCTTTGCATCCTGACCAATCTGCATCTGAATAAATCTTAATGTCCAAGTATGATGTATAAGGGAAATACAAACCATGATGTTGAGTACCCTTAAGGTACTTCAAGATCCTTTTGGCAGCCTCCGAGTGAGGTGCCCTAGGCTTTTGCATAAACTGACTTAACAAAATTGCTCCATAAGCAATGTCAATCCTTGTCAAGGTAGCATTGTTCAAGCTTCCCACTATGCTATGATAACCTGCAATGTTCTCAAGTAGATCACCTTCATGAGCACTTAATTTTAGGTTTACCTCCATTGGAGTACTTGCAACTTTGGCATCCTGCAAATGAAACTTCTTCAACATATCCTATATATACTTTCTCTGAGTAATGTAAATTCCAGAGTTAGTATAGACTAACTCAAGTCCAAGAAAATATTTTAGTGCTCCAAGGTCACTAATTTTGAACTCCTTCATCATCTGATTCTTGATTTGTTTGATGCCATTAGCATCATTACCTCTGAGTATGATATCATCAACATATACACATAGGTATATTACCTCTGAATTACTTCTCTTGATGAATAGAGAAGTATTTGCTTTACTCATGATAAAATCTTGATCCTGTAGGTATGTGGTCAACCTATGGTTCCATGCCCTAGGTACCTGCTTCAATCCATAAAGAGCTTTGTTCAATTTACATACGTATGTTACCTTGTTTGGGTCCTCATAGCTAGGGGGTTGTGACATGTACACCTCCTCTGAAATCCAGCCATTTAGAAATGCATTTTTTACATCCAACTAATACATGTTCTAGTTCTTTGATGTAGCCACACTTACCAATACCCTTATGGTGGGCATTTTGGCCACAGGTGAGAAGGTTTCTTCATAATCAATGCCTTGGGTTTGTGCAAAGCCCTTAGTCACAAGTCTATCTTTGTACTTGCTTATTGACCCATCAGAATTCCTTTTGATTTTATAGATCCATCTAGATCCAATTACCTTCATAGACTCCTTCTTTGGTACTAGTTCCCAAGTATCACTCTCCTTGAGTGCTTCAATTTCTTCATCCATTGCTTCCTTCCATTCTGCCTTGGTCTTTGCTTCTTCATATGATGTTGGTTCTTCAAATAACACATCTTTTGCAAGATAAATAGAGTGCTTAGTAACAAGAGAAGTATCATACCCATATCTGATTGGCTTCTTGCTCTCCCTTTGTGATCTTCTGATTGCTTGGTTGGATGATTCAGGTATGTCCTCCAATTTCTTCATCTTGATTTTGCCTTTGGACTTCCATGCCTTGAACTCATCAAGATTGATGATGTCCTCATCATCTGAATTGATGTCTCCATTCTGAGTAGGCTCCGCCTTAGTGAGGCTTGGAAACTCCTCTTCCAAGTCATAAGGTAATTTTACTTTCCTGCATTCACTATCAAACCAAGAGTCATTCTCATCAAAGACAACATCTCTACTGGCCATGAATCCCTTGTTTGAAGGATTGTAGAACCTGTATCCTTTTTTATTTAGATCATACCCTATGAAGATACACTTCTCTGCCTTAGGGTCTAGCTTACCTCTCATTTGGGAAGGGATATGCACATATGCTACACATCCAAATATCTTGCAATGATCAAGTGAAGGTCTTCTACCATGCCATGCTTCATATGGGGTCATTCCATCAAGATATTCCATCAAGATTTCTCCCTATTTGATCCTCAAAAAGTGCAAGATACTTTTTAAAACAATTGAATACTTCATCTTTGTGCTTCATAAAGTACAATACAGTCCACCTACTGTAATCATCAATGAAAGATACATAATACCTTGATCCAAAGATTGAGGGATCTTTGCTTGGTCCCCATACATCTGTATGAACAAGTTCTAGGTAGTCTTTATGCATGTAGCCTTTCCTTGAGAAGGGTAATGTGTGAGACTTACCAAACTGACAAGCACCACATTTATAAATCATTTGTTGCTTGGATACATTAGGTATTCCAAGCACACATTGATCTCTGCATATTTCTTTCAAATTTCTTTCACCAACATGCCCTAATCTCTTGTGCCGAATTTCAAGTTCTGAAAGTGTTTGATCTTTGTAGCTATAGAGTACAATATTCTTTGTATCCTCAAGTTCAAAAGTGAAAAGTCTACCTCTCTTTTCACCTTTGGCAATTCTCTTGAACCCATGCTTGGGATCCTCCACAAATGCTCCATATTGGTTGAATCTAACCTGCAAATCTTTTTCCACAATCTATCCAACACTCATCAAGTTTTTGGTGATTGTTGGTATATATAGAACCCTACTCAATAGATTCTTGTTTCCATCAGAGGTCTTAACATTTCCAACTTTAATCACTGAGTTCTTGTTGTCATCATTTGTTTGTACCTGATGCTTACCCTTTGGTTCCTCAAGGTCAAAGAGAAGAGCTACATTGCGTACCACATGATTTGAGCATCTTGAGTCAATGTAGAAGAGATTTCATCATTTATACCTAGTTTTGAAGTCATGTTCATAATCATAAGAGAATCTTCTTGCTCCTCTATTTAGTTTTTGTAGTCCTTCTTGGATTTGTATCCTCCTTGGTAGTTGCTATTGTAGTTGTTGTTGTAGTTGTTGTTGTATCCTTGGTGTTGATTGAACCTACCTCTTGATTGTGTATATCCACCTCTTTGATATCCTCTTCCTCTCTGATTCTTGAAGTTCCCGAAACACTCATCTGTAGCATGATTTGATAATCCACAAATATTGCATGGTGAGGAGTTATAAGGTCTCCCCCTACCTTGCTTACTTCCTCTGCCCCTTCCTCTTGATGATCTACCTCTCCTTGCATAGTTAGCTTGGGAGATAGTCCCCTCATCTTCTACCTTCTTGTTCTTGCCTTTCTCTTTAGACTTATTCTTATCAATGTGTAGAGCAGAAGAGCTATTACCTCTTGATGAATCTCCATTCTTGTTGAGCTTGGCTTTATGGGTAAATGGTTGCCCCATGAGTGTGGTAAGGTCTGGAATTTGCATGTCCATGTACAAGTCCATGCCAGTTGTAAAGCTCTCCCATTTGTCATCAATTTTAATACCATTGATTACTTGCCTTACAATTTGCTCCTCTTCAATTTCTTCTCCTATGCTTGCCAATTGATCTGCTACATCTTTGACTTTGTTCACATACCTGAGATAGCTTGCTTAGGTTGCTTTCTTTGAGTGGTAAACTCAATCCATAGTTGATTCTTCCTGGCCCTTGTGTTGGAAGAGAAATAAGGAGACAGTGTTTCCCAAGTCTCTTGGGATGTCTTACAGTTCCCAATATGCGGAAGAAGAAAATCAGAGATTGAATTAAGTAAGTAGGGACTTTCTAATGCATCCTTGGCACACCATGTGTTGAGTCTTTCATGGTCTTCTCTTGTAGGTTGTCCTTTGCTTCTGAATATGGGCATCTCCTCATCTCCTAAGATGTATCCAAAGAGGCTCCTTCCTTAGAGACCATGCTTGATAGTTGTTTCTGTCCAATTTATCAATGAAAGAAGGAAAACCATCTCCCATTTTACCTTAGCTTTGCTCTGATACCACTGTTGGGATAGATGGATGGACACTTCAAGTGATGAGTAGGTACAGCCAAATCCTACTTAGTACCAGCCCTTTGTGACTTCAGAGTTGATATGTGGGACCTTTTATCTTTCCAATGATACCATAATAGTGCCTATGTACTTTGGAAATGATATATGAAAAGATTGAATCAAAATAGACTACTTCCAAATAGATGACTTAGTGAAAACCTTCTATTTTTATCATACACCTGCTGCTTGTAATGCTCAGTGCTACCAGTACAATAGGAATTGGAAAATTTCCTTTTAGAGGTATCTAATTAACTTAGTAAGCTAATGATTCCAAGTGGAATCACTTGAAATGATGAACCATACATAGAGCAATCAATTTAGCAAATAAATCTTTACCCTCGATTTTTTAAGACCTCTGTAGAGTTTGACCAGTGAGTGCTTCGATGCACTTTTCTCCAAATTGACTGAATGGATTTGCTTCAAAACGCTTGTCCGCATGTAGATAATTTTGAGCTGATTCCAACAAGCTATAGATCTTTGAATTTGGTGGAGAATGGATTGAGATATGACTAGCACAAGTTGACAGTTAAGAATGATTATAAGAGAGAGATCATAGATGAACAATGTAGATGTATTGTATTAATGAACAATGTTGTACAAGATCATAGGCTTGATAATCATAGCACTATGATGGAGATTAGTGTAGGCTACAGTGTAGGCCTTACACACATACAAAATGGCAATGGAGAGCTCGGATAATGAAGCTACTAACCGTGACTTTTTCAAGTGACTTTATATAAGTGTTGTATTCAAATTTGAATTTGAATTCAACTGTTGGTTCTCTCTAAAAGTGATCCTTCATTCTAGGAGATATTCCCTCAATGAAGTATATGCTTTTCTAGCTAACAAGTCCACGAGTTTTTGGTAAGTGATTACAAACATCTTCTCAAGTCAAATGAATGACTTTTACAAATGTAAAAGGATAAATTTCCACTAGCAATGGTTTCCATGGAACTTCATATCTTTATGAACCTCAAGCTAAATGTGTGGGTTTGGACTTTGCACCAACACATAGTGTGTATATGCTCAATATATGTAGTAAAATGGCACTGAAAAGTCTAAATTTTTAGCCCAAATACTAGCCAACAACACTTGCAAGTGCCTGTCAAATCTATTCTTTAGGCTTAAAAAACCTACATAGACTTGTGGTGGCTGCTCCCACCACAACTAAAACCTTTCAAAACACTTGTAGATTTACTATTATGGTTGAAGAAACAACCCCAAAGGTGAATATTCATTGTAAGGGAAGTGCAAAGAGCACTCTTCTTAATGTTCTTGAACCTTTGTAAGGAGAACTATGCATAAAAGTACTCCAAAATCGCTCCATGGATCACCCCCAAACATGCCTCAAAACAAGATTTGAAAGCAAAGAGAAGTTTTGAGGGCCCAAAACATGTTCAAGGTAATGTTAACCTTAGTCTTTCCTATTCTTCAAACACCACAAGAGTATAGCTTAGTGGCAAGAGATTATCGGTTAAGTGAGCTGCATGGGGAACATTACTGGGATAGGAGACCTCTCCGAAAGTACTGGAAACCTTTGTCTTCCTTGATCATTGAGGTTCTCCCTCATGCGCAAACACAAGCACCAACAGTGGCTTCAATGACAAGGTATGCTAAGTTCTATACCTTGGTCATCGCCTTAGTCGTAAGCCTTGGAGAAAGCCTTGGTTGTGAAGAATTAAGATAGAGATGCAACTCAATGGACTCTCCTTCTTGAGATCTCCATGATGATACCCTCAACGTAGAAAACCTAGATCTAGATGCCACACACAGTACTCTACACAGAGCCTAAAAAATATGCAAAAGACAAAGTACACGGAGAGCACAAACACAAATTTCTTGGGTGTTACAAATGTAGTCGAACTTACAGTCTGTCACTGACCAGGTCACTATATGTTTTATTAAAGAACATATACAAAAGTGTTCGATTGCCATTTGGCCTTTCGCATGGACACTAACGATAATAAAGACTTGAATAGTTGTGTGTGAATCACCTGCCATCCTTTATATCCTCTTGCACCCAAAATGGCAATGCTTTAGTGTGGACATGTGGCCATCATGCACGCTCATTCCCATTACCCCTTAGGTCCCTTAGGATATCCCATGAGCTAGGGAGCTTGGCTATACTTAGCCCTTGTCCCCAACAAACACATACTGGCCTCTTTAGACCAATCTCCAACAAAATTTCATACTCATACAAAAGAGATAAACCTCATCACAAGACAAACATGCTTTAGGAAATAAGATAAAACAACCACAAGGCTCAAGACAAAGAATCGTATGTTAGCATCATGTCATTGGATAATGCACCCATCAACGCTCAACACGAGGAGGCAATCAAGTTTGGATTGTTAAAGGATCAAGCCCATCATCAACTCAAGCACGAAGACCAACTCAAACACATGCATTTAAGCAAATACAAGAACTAACATGTGTGCTAGGAAAGAAATATAGAAGTAATAATCTAACAACAACTTGACGACTATGGATACCAAGGAACTTGCTAGAAGCTCAAGATAACAAAACTAGGATGTGGATACCAAAGTAATCAGAGGGGAAAGTGCCACAACCACCACAATAGAACAATCCAAAAGCAAGAATACGGGTAACCTCAAAGAATAGATGTCACAAGAATAAATGGGGTCTCAGCACTAACCATTAACCGCACTCGACTAACTTGAAGACCTCAGGCTACATCGAATGCAAACACAAGGAGTTCCCTTCTCTCCAAAACCTTTAGAACAAGCACATCTCATGCACTTAGACAACATAGAACTCAAACATAAACTTGGTGATTGAAGGAAACACATAATCCTCATCCACAAAATCCCCTTAATGAATTACCAAGAACCCACTCTTTTTGCACCATGATTAACCATGAACCTCATGTATGCATGAATATGGCTAATTTCATAGCTTTGCATAAGGCATCACATCTCTTTTAAAAAATCATGCACACATATGCAACCTCCAAGAAGGGGGGAGAAAATTATCAAAAACAAAAAAAAAAAAAAAACAAAACAAAACAAAAACAAAACTTCACTTGCGCAAGCAACATACATATGTATGATATGAGTTTTCTGTATAAACCAGCTTTTCCTTTTTACTTTATTTCCACTGTTTAGTTTATTTTTGTATGTTGGATTTTGAACACAATGTGAACGTACATAGTCTCGATTAAACACATGGACATCACATACAAGACCTCATCTATGGTGAGTTAGCAATTTTTTTATTCTTTTCATGATCTTCACGATTGCATGAGGTTCATGCACATGCACACAAAAGTATTATCACCATATTCTCATTTTTTCTTTCTTAAAACACTAGTGTACATGTTGTAAATCCACCATGGCATCAAGTTAGTGTTCGAGGTAGCAGATAATGAGGTCCAAGAAGGAGCATATGCCCAAGGAACAAGTGCAACTAGACAAGAATAAGCTATCAATTGCTCTGAAATTCGACCTAAGGATCCCACAAAAGCCCCAACAATTCTATTGCAAGATCCTCCACAAGGAAGTGTCGTCTACCCAAGGGGGCACCGACTTAAAGAAGGAGACCACCCACTGAGGTATTGCCAAATGTTCTTTGTTACTCGACAACAAATACACGGGCATGGCTACAAAATTCATTTAATGTTTGTTGAGCTTTGGGATCTCCGGAGAACACCAGGCCTCATAAAGACTTGGAATCTCCTTGGATGTAATTATTTCTTAAGACCTCCCATTGTAAAACGAGATATTAACAAGATTGTGGAGATGATTACAACTTACAAGGAAAAATAACAATAACACAAGAAGCCAAGTTTGTAGTGCACAAGGCACATGTATGATAATCTACCTAACCCCAAAACAAATCAGAGTCGCATTTCTTATTACACCAAGTCATACAAAAATCAATGATGTGGAAGTGCCATCCACAAAATTTTTTAGAAACAAATGAAAGCATTCATAGACCTAAATAGTAAGAATTCAAGTTTGGATTGCACTTCATACATCAATATTTTTGTTTCCCAAGCTAGGATAGATACACCATCCCTCGCAAGATAGTTTGGCATTGATTAATGCACGTTGTTGGATTTGAAATGACAATAGATATAACCAATTAGATATTAGAGCAGATTGAGGCAGCAAACGCAAGATGGCCTAAGAAGAAAACCATCTTTGGATCACATGCATTAACCAAGATTATTCATACAACATTGTCCAAAGATTCCAATTTCACACGTGCCCTTAGCACACAAGAATACTCAATATGAATGATAACACCAAGAAGCCGCAACTCAATAGTAGCCACAACTGAACATGAACATGTAAGAAAAATGACAGCTCAATAGAATAGACCAGTAAATAGAGTTGAGAGAAAAACGCAGACAAAGATAGACTCAAAATGAGAGATAGACAACTCAAATTCTCATATTTCCAAGCATAATGCAGTTACAATGATGGTGTTGTCCACCCATATGCTCCCAGTGTGGATCTTAGATGGCAATCTAGACAGACTCTAGATGAAGGTCTTATTAGTCATCAATGCTATATAAAGCTCAATGTGGGTCATGCTTATATAGATTTTACAAGGGGAGTCAATATGGATAAACATATTCGGGAGATACAAAAAAGTCGGCAAAATATACAATCCAACAATATCTTCTTGAACAAAAGTCCTACCATCTCAACCCTACAGGCCGAGGAGATAGGCCCCCCAGACCCCCTAAAGGGGGCAAGCCCCCTCTGCACTCCCCCCATTAAGGTTCTGTGGGAAACCACGTGACGCCACAGGGCCTTTATTCTATCCTTCAATGGCAACCCAATGGCCCATAAGTTTATCCCCTCTTAACCTAATGCTAGGCTCACAAAGATCATCTATGACCATCAATGCTCACACATGGACCTCATCTAACTTAGAATTTAGGGTTCCACAAATTTTCGTGCTCTCACATTGGCTTCTCCTCATAATGGGGGCCTTACAACTTAGAGCACCACGGATCATTTGTGGTCACTTGAGGATGGAGTATTGAGCATGTCTAACATAACAACAAAAGAAGATGAGAGGGGAAGTTGGAGGAATGATCACATGAATATTTAGATCAAGGATTTAAAGAGAGTCTAGAACATTAAGAGATGATGAGGAAGAAGGAAAGGAGCAACAAGAAGAAGGAGAAGAACTAATGCATAGAAGGCTCATCTACAAAACAACAGAGAAAGCCTCTCAAGATTCACAATTCACCACTTCCTCCTTTGAAAGAACTCCTATATGTACACCATGTTGTGCCCAAACAAGGATCACAAACTCAACTGGCCAAGTTAAGCCTTTTTGCCAATTCAAGAGAAGTCATTTTTTATGTGGCAACCAGTTTGGATACCATCCGTAAGAGGCACGAAGCAGAGATTCAAGCTTAAGTTGCACATTTTCAAAGGGAACTACGAGAGCTAAAACAAGAAAGGTTGAAATTGTTTACTCCATACATCAAGAGAAAGAAGCAAAAGCAACAAGCAGAGCATCTTTGCTATCAAAACAACTTTTTGGTCCCAGTACGAAAGCTCACAACTCAAGCAAACTCACCACTCAAGGAGTCTCATAAGCACAACCTAGGAATGAAGAAGAAAGGTATGAATTGATGTTTCCTTCTTGAGAATGCATTGACATAACCACTACACAATCACTAGTAACAATATCCACTAAGAGGAAAGCTAACACGCAAGCAACAAGCATGAGTCATTGAAGTACATTCTCACATATTCAATGTTGTGGATCTAGATCACACAGAAACATCACGAGCATTATATCCTCAATCCATAGTCATGAAAACTTCCTCCATATCATAAATGAGTGTCCTTACTTTGATGAACGTATCTCCATCCACCACTGCAACCACATATGTTCATGTAACCTCCATCACACTCACATCATCCACACAGGTCACTACCACAATTCCCTTCCCCCTGACTACAAAAACACAAGTAGAAACACCCAAAATCATAACAATGCAAAAGAAATAATACAATAAATATCCAGATCTAGCATTATTCTTAGGAGCCCATTTAGAAGGTGCATGGCCACTATATTTTCTCACATAAATTGAGGATTGATGAGGCCTACCATAAGCACTAAGGAAGACATAAGAAAATATAGGACCTCCAACAAGAAGTCAGGAGTTTAAAGACAACACAGATTTTAGTGACCATGGACACAAAAACATTATGTAAGGTCCAACACCGGACAAACCCATGAAATCATACAACTTAGAATAGGAGTGGAAGAGCCCAAACTAAAATAGGTAACAATAGAATAATGTAAAGATCAGTTTGCCCTATCAATATAGAATCTGATAAAGAATAATGAAGACTAAGAGACAAAAACCATAAACTTCTTCGAACACTAACTTTAGATTCACCGTTCCCACCAAATCTTTAGCTAGAAGTGATGCAAGCATAAGTATAGGAAAATACGAAAAAATTTGAACTATTGCGACAAGAAACTATCATAAGGACTCCACCATTACAACTTTGAAGGCACAAATCCTAGCTTTACAAGAAAAAGTAATAGCTAGTACAAGTGGTCAAACCAAAGAATACAACACTATATTCACCAGCACTAAAACGAGAACAAAAGATGGAACCATTAGAAAGAACTATTTCTATTGCGAGGACAATCGAAGGTTGAGACTACATTGATGAGATAAAAACTATAGAGATGGCTTAAGAGATTAAATATCAATTGATATAGGATTTGTGTCTGGAGTTTGAGAAATCAATTGTCGACCATCATTTAATCAAGGACATTTAAAGAGACGAGACTCAATAGGATCTACTTACCATTCTGCCACCATGGCCTGCCCTCAGAGAGAAAGTGTCATCAAAGAATACAAGTCCCTACCCCTTGATAGGTTCACATGACACCTAGATAAGGAATATGTGAACTCATTTAGCCCTATCAAGAATCCATGCATCCACAATGAAGATGATAATTCTTACTAGATAAGCCGCATCTCCATGAAGTCTTCAATAGAGCACTAGTGCATTTACAATATACTCCAATCTATGCTCCATTTAAAAAACAAAGGATAGATGCACAGTACCACTTTATGCAAACCAATCATAAGAACAAAAAACAATGGATGAGTCATACATTCATATCAAGGAAACCTAAGGGATCAATACCAAACGAGTACATACTATACACCTTTGAATATTGGATCGACAAAACTCGCAATGTCCCAAACCCCACTTATATACAATTCAGGAAAATATTCATTATGATGTAGACATGTTTTATAGCATTGAAAAGGACATCAAAACCCTTCTTAAACTGATCACACATCAAGCATGGTAACAAAATGATGGTTTATGACTTGAGAGAGACACCTCACTTTGGAAGCAGCATGGCGTTTTACAATTGATTAAAGGAATTATCAAGCCATTACATGCAAACCATAGGGGAAGACTCCCAAACTAGACTCTGAGGGGAGTTCGAGGCCTATAGAAGCACATGAATAGCACAAGGAAAAAGAAGAATCTTGGAGATCAACACGATACTAAAAAACCTCTTAAAGAGGCAAAAAATGCCTCTTTACGTTTGTTCACACATTACTATTGAAATATCTCAAAAAAAAGCCCCTAGGAGTGATTCCCTAAGCAAGCAGATAGCACTCATGTATAAAGAAGTGCCAATCAATATGGAAACAAATCAATCCACAAAAGGAATTAACCCCAAAGCTTTGTGAAAAGCTTCAAACTTCTCCATGGGTAGAGCCTTTGTGAAAAGACTTGCAATATTATCTAGTGTGGGCACACAAGCCAAGTTCATCTCTCCAATAGAGAGTCTCTCCCTAACATAATGATATTGCACCTCAATGCGCTTTGTGAGAGCATCAAACAAATGGTTCCTTACAACTTCCAGTGTGATCTAACTATCAATAAAGCTTGTCATGGTAGAAAATTGACCAACACTCAAATTATCCAAAAGGCATTTGATCCACACACACTCAACATTTTTTTACAAAATCTATCCTATACTCATCCTTACAACTAGAAGTGGCCATAATAGGTTGCTCCTTACACAACCAAGATATGCATAAGATTCAAAGAATAATGCAAAAACCACCCATGGACACATAAGTGTCATAGACATCATCCCAATTTGAGTCGAAAAAGATATGTAAATTTGAAGAAAACAATCCAAAAATCCCCCCTTGGGATAGAACAATCCAAGTAGCATAATAGCACTCAAGTAGCAAAAGATGCACTTAACTGCCTACCAAAGCTTGATGCATGGGCAATGCATATACATACTCATCTATGATACAACAAACTGAATATCATGCCAAGTTATGCATAAGTAAATTAGGCATCCAACAACGTGTTGATAGAGAACAATATCAAACACATCTCTAGCATCATGAAGACTCAATCATAAACCTGTCCCCATGGGTGTGGTAATAGGTTTGCAATCTTCAAGGCCAAAATGTTACAATAATGTGTATTTTGTTTGATACAAAATGGTAATAGGTTTGCAACAATGTGTGAGCGTATTTTGTTTGATACAAATCTATTCCCCTATCAACTTTCATATTATTGAATTCACAAACAATGAGGCTAACTACCCCTCTAACACCTTGAAAGAGGCATGCCAATCAGCCTTAAATTAAGCAATATGCTTCTCCTTAAGAACAATCAGCAACATATTATCAACATGTACAACAATGATCAAAAGTACATCATTTGCATGCTTAAAATATAAGGTGCTCTGAGTTGAATTCTTATCAAATCCATGTGCTAGCAAGTAGCCAATGTATCTTTTCATGTCAAGCATGTGGTGCTCACTTTAGTCCATAAATTTCCTTTTTCAACTTGCATACGTTTTTTCATGCTCTTTCTACACAAAACCACAAGTCTCAAATACATACACTTCTTCATGTAAATCATCATTCAAAAATGCAGCTTTAATATCAAATTGTTGTACATTCCAAGCATGATGAGATGAAAGTGCACAAATATTTTGAATAGTGATCATCTAAAATGTGGGAGCCAAAATCTCATTAAGAAAAATGCCTCTCTTAAGCATAAACTTTGGCAACAAGCCTAACCTTATAGCTATCAACTATTCTATCAGGCTTATGTTTTAGATTGTATACTCATTTAGTGTCAATGATCTTTTTCCCTGGAGGAAAATCACATTAAGACCAAGTGCCATTCTTCATAGTATCATCATATTCTGATTGTACAATAGCCATTGAATTAAAGAGAAAAGCTCATTCTCATTAAAAAGACTACATACAACCAATGCATAACAATCTAATGCAACGGAAGCATTATTAGAGCTTCCATGAGTGTGATATAGAAAAGATGCATCTAATTTTGCATCTCTCAAAGTCTGTAGCAACCATATAGGTATAGTATTTGTCTCTTTTATGTCAATGCTCTCATCAATAAGTGCACGCTATAAATATTCATCAAAAATGAAATGATCTAAGTCATCGTTTAAAACTTGTAAAGGATGAGAAAGTGCCTCACTAGGAACAACCCTTGATTGTCCATGTGTAAAAAGAGGCATCAAAGTGTAATACATATCCTTTGGGCTAATCTATGATCTTATATAACCTACAACATAAAATTCTAGAAGCGATGATAACATCATCATTCAAGAGATCATGAATTGAACATCTGTCATCAATAAATTTGATAACCAAGTCAATCTTGGGTATTGTTGAAATTGATACGACATCTTCCTTAATCCATGGCACATATAGAGCATTTGAGAATGTGAAGAACTACCAATCGTAGTAGACAAAAATGATCTTTGCAACTCCCATGATAAGATGCGAGGAATTGTTAGTATGTGTCACAATATTCCCTATAGAAGCAGGCTTAGTGGAGTGAAGAAAGTATGTTGTGAAGTAATATGTTTTGGTTGCACCACTATCAAAGTAACAAACATCCAAGTCTACTACAAACATATACTATTCATGAGAAAATGGATCATGGTTGCAATGAGTAGTAAATGCCCATTCTTCATTCTAAACAAGATTAGAAAACTCTAGTTTAGGTTCAGAGGCCTCTACAACAACCATACGAACATCTTTCTTCTTTGTCTTCTTTGCAACCAATTTAGGACAACTCTTTACGAAATAATCACACATAATTTGTTGGAGCCATCTCAAATGCCCACCTTTCGGGAACTTAGCATCCTACGATCATGTCCAAACTTGTAAGGCCCCCATATGAGGAGAAGCCATGATGGACATCACTAGATCCTAGGATACCTAGTTTAGACACTAGAAGGGGTCTAGCCATTGTAGACCATGATGGTTATGAGGTGACATTGATGGATCCAGATTCCGTAATATTAGTGAACTCCCCACGTAATACACCAACTTATAACTGTGTTCCTTAGATCAAGGATATCACAAGGAATCAAGAACACGGAAAAATGGATACCCTTAAATCATGGAACCAAATGTGTTCTTACGCGGTGACTTCTGTCGCATTAGAACATGGGTATATAAACATATAAAAAGTTACCATTCGGTATCTGTCACCCAAATCACCATTGAAGCTCCCAAGAGCGCACGGGTGGGCAAGCCATTTACCATTTCTTGTATACCTCTTGGCAAGTTTTGATAACAAAAGTGTGAGCTCTCTTGGTCTCTCCCTTGTCTCGCTGTTCTCTCTCTACGTATTTTTTTTCTTTCATGGTATCAAAGCACAGGTTCTGAGAAGCAGCGTTTTTCAAGAAGATCCTGCAAGTTCGTGTTGTGCGACCTTGAGAGATGTCAACCATGAGCAACGCCGGTAACGCAAGTAGCTCTAGTAATGGAAATGTTGCCGCAACTATAGTCCAAACGCTCCGAATCCGCCCACCCGCCTTTACGGAAGGCAAACTCGATGGCACGAACTCCACATTATGGAAGTTCAAGATCATGGCAATTCTCGACTCTTATGAGCTTCTCGAAATAGTTTTGGGAACTGACGTAGAGCCTCCTATGGTACCAGACTCAATTAATCCCTCCAACCAAGTTCCTGCAGATGCTGCTCTCCATCGGGCTTGGAAACGCAAAAATGCTGATGCACTCTGTGCCATAGTAACGAGTTGCGCAGATTCTATTCTAACTCTTATACAACATACATCCAAGGCAAGTGAGGCTTGGGGTATACTGAGGAGTCAGTATGAGACGCGGAACCAGACGTGCATTCAAAATCTGGAAAATAAATTGGCGGCAGAGAAGCTATCCGAAGGAGAAGCTGTGGAAACCTTCATCACAAGGATCAAAAATCTTCGTGATCAAATGGCTGCTGTGGGAATATCAAAGACCAGCGAAGATCTGGCAAGGAGGTGCATGCAGGTTTTGACGCCCAAGTTTGATGGTTTGGTCACGGCTCTCAACACTCAGGTAAGAAATCCTCCATTAACATTTGAGGAGTTTAGCGCTATGCTGTTAGAGGAGGAGATGCGACTCAAAAGTCGTGATGGTGGAAATGGTGGAGACTCGGCACTCACAGCAAAAGCCAAAGCCAAAGGAGAGAAGAAGAAGGATGGGAAGAAGAAGTTCAAAGGTAAGTGTCACTACTTCGGGAAGTCTGGCCACATGGCAAAGGAATGCCGCAAGAAGGAAAAGGATGAAAAGGACGGAACTTCCAGATCCTCTTCAAAAGGCAAGGATGCAGTCAACATGTCTGAAGCAGAGTTGGAGCTGTTCATAGCCATTGAGGAAGTTTGTTCCTCTGCTCAAGCTTCAAAGGCAGATGACTCATGGGTGCTTGATAGTGGTGCAACACGTCACATGACCAGCAAAAAGGAGTGGTTACATTCCCTGCGGCCTCTCAGGGAATCCATCAATGTGACAGTAGGAAATAACGTGAAATGCCCCGTTGAAGGTTCAGGTACTGTATCTTTCACTACACTGAATGGTGAGACTAAAAAGCTTTCAGAAGTGTTGTATGTGCCTCAGATCAAGAGAAATCTGCTTTCTGTGGCATCCATCACGGATCGTGGTCTGAAGGTCGATTTTGACTCAAAAGGAGCAGAAATCAAGGATAAAGATGGTAAGTTGGTCGGCAAGGCCACGAGGCATGACAACCTTTATGAATTGTCTGCACATGTAGCAGTTGGTGATAGTACATGCAAGCTTTGGCATGAGCGACTTGGACACATCGGATTCGCAGTGCTCAAAGAGATGCAGAAGACGGGCATGGTAGCACATTTACCCAAGTTTGGGGTAATGCATGAAACATGCGAAGCTTGTGTGATGGGCAAGCAATAGAGAAAGTCATTTCCAAAAGAGAGCAGCAATCGGTCAAAGTCTCTTCTAGAGTTGGTACATGCTGATCTCTGTGGCAAGATGACAACAAAGGCACTTGGCGGATCATTCTACTTCATGATAATCGTCGACGACTATAGTAGAATGATGTGGGTCTATTTTCTTCGAGATAAGGCTGAGGTTTTTGGCAAATTTAAACAGTGGCACAAGCTTGTGGAACTCGAAAGCAGCAACAAAGTGAAGAAGCTACGGACAGATCGTGGAGGAGAGTTCACTTCAACTGAATTCTCAGACTACTGCAAAGAGCATGGCATTCAACGCCAACTCACTACAACCCATACACCTCAACAAAATGAGGTCGTAGAAAGACGCAATCACACTGTTATGGAGATGGCACGATGCATGTTGAAAGGACGAGGGCTACCAAAATCCTTTTGGGCTGAAGCAGTAAACACAGCGGTATACATTCTAAATCGTAGCTACACCAAGGCATTAATAGGGAAGACTCCTCTTGAGGCCTATTTTGGAAAGAAACCTTCTGTTGCACATTTTAGAGTTTTTGGATGTGAGTGTTATGCTCATGTTTCAGATCAAACAAGAACAAAATTGGAGGCCAAAAGTAGAAAATGCATCTTTCTAGGATATAGCCTAGAATCCAAAGCTTACAGGTTATATGACTCAGAGGCAAAGAAAGTAATTGTCAGCCGCGATGTGGTGTTTGTGGAACAACCACATGCAGTGGAGAATATGAAGTCCTCCATGTTATTGTCAGAAGAAGGAGTAGCTCACATTGTGCCCAACCAAGTCGCCTACAATCCGCAAAAGGATGAGGAGGAGGAGGAGTACTCAATCAACAAGACTCCTCAAACACAACAACCTGCTTTAGCACCAGACGGGAGGCCACTTCCTAAATGGGTAAAGCAGCTCTTTGATGATAAGAATCCAGTCTCTAACCTACAAGATGATTCTACAGTTGCAGATGGAGTTCGCAGATCAAAGAGAATAGAAGAGCAGAAGCATGCCTCTGAGCACATTGTCAACACGGCTTTAATGGCTGACATCATGCAGGTTCAAGAGCCTACATCGATTGAAGAAGCTATGTCTCGTCCAGAATGGAGATCTGCCATGCAGGCAGAATATGATAGCATAATGGAAAACGACACATGAGAATTAGTGGATCGGCCTGAACAGAGAAAAGTAATTGGTACAAAATGGGTTTGGAAGACCAAATACAAGGCAAATGGGTCTATGGAGAAGTACAAGGCCCGTCTTGTTGCACAAGGCTTCTCTCAAGTAGAAGGTTTCGACTTCCAGGAGACCTTCGCACCTACCGCAAGGATGACAACCATTCGAGCTGTCCTTGCCCTAGCCGCCCATAAGAAATGGCCGGTATTCCAGTTGGATGTCAAATCAGCCTTCTTGAACGGATACCTCAAGGAGGAGGTATATGTAGCACAGCCACCAAGTTTTGAGGTGTCCGGTCAAGAACACAAAGTTTGCAGGTTGAAGAAGGCATTGTATGGGCTGAAACAGGCCCCTAGGGCATGGTACCAAAGGATAGATGGTTTCTTTCACTCCATCAACTTCAAAAGGAGCACTTCTGATGCTAGTCTGTATGTCTTCAAACAAGATAGGAAATATGTTTTGATTGTCCTATATGTCGATGATCTTGTTATTACAGGTGATCACTCAAAAATGTTGCAGGTGACAAAAAAAAAGTTGAGCACTGAATTTGAAATGACAGATTTGGGACTCATGCATTATTGCCTAGGCATTGAAGTTTTTCAAGAACCAAGCAAGATCTTCATTAGCCAAAGGAAGTATGCTTGGGAGATCTTGAAGGCATTCGGTATGACTGAGTGCAAAACAGTGGTCTCACCTATGGAGATCAATACAAAGTTAACCTCAGAAGATACATCACCACTTGTTGATGCATGCAGATATCGGAAGATGGTTGGAAGTCTGATTTATTTGTGCAACACTAGGCCTGATATAGCTTATGCTACCGGTGTGTTAAGCAGGTTCTCAAATCAGCCTCGAGAGAATCATTGGCGTGCAGGGATGCGGGTTTTAAAGTATGTCAAAGGTACCTTGGAATTTGGCATCAGCTACACCTCAGGAAACGCTTTAGTCGGCTATTGCAACTCAGATTGGGCTGGTGACATTGACTCCAGAAAGTCAGTTTCTGGATATTGTTTCTCACTAGGTTCAGGAATATTCTCTTGGATTAGTAAGAAACAACCTACAGTGGCATTATCATCAACAGAAGCTGAATACAAGGCAGCATGCTTTGCGGCATGTGAGGCAGTTTGGCTAAGGAGAGTTTTTCTGGAGACGGGGATGCAGATCAATGGAGCTACAGTTTTGAAGTGCGACAATCAAAGTTGCATGGCAATAGCAAAGAACCCAGTATTCCATGCTCGCACAAAGCACATCGAGATCCAATACCATTATGTTTGGGAGCTGATTGACGACAAAATAGTGGAGCTGGAGTATTGTCCTACAACGGACAATTGTGCTGACATTTTCACAAAAGCACTAGGAAGTGGCTCGACATCTTCACCGAATCGGAGTCGGTCCAAGATTGTAGTTCACCTCGAGGTAGACATTGAGGGGGGGTGTTGGAGCCATCTCAAATGCCCACCTTTCGGGAACTTAGCATCCTACGATCATGTCCAAACTTGTAAGGCCCCCATATGAGGAGAAGCCATGATGGACATCACTAGATCCTAGGATACCTAGTTTAGACACTAGAAGGGGTCTAGCCATTGTAGACCATGATGGTTACGAGGTGTCATTGATGGATCCAGATTCCGTAATATTAGTGAACTCCCCACGTAATACACCAACTTATAACTGTGTTCCTTAGATCAAGGATATCACAAGGAATCAAGAACACGGAAAAACGGATACCCTTAAATCATGGAACCAAATGTGTTCTTACGCGGTGACTTCTGTCGCATTAGAACATGGGTATATAAACATATAAAAAGTTACCATTCGGTATCTGTCGCCCAGATCACCATTGAAGCTCGCAAGAGCGCACGGGTGGGCAAGCCATTTACCATTTCTTGTATACCTCTTGGCAAGTTTTGATAACAAAAGTGTGAGCTCTCTTGGTCTCTCCCTTGTCTCGCTGTTCTCTCTCTGCGTATTTTTCTTCTTTCATAATTGATATGCTCTGCCTAGATGGATATCCCTACAACATGCACTCTTCTTGTCTTTACAAGATCCTTTTTTCCAAGCTTATATACATCAAGAATCCTAGTGGAAATTTCCAAAAGTATTAAAAGATTGTCTCCTAAGCCTCTTCTTATTCTTCTTCATTTTGTTTTTCTCTATTCTTGTTCCTTGAACTTTGAGAATTGGTGTCAAAGTAGCATATTGCTTCCTAAGGTGAATCATCAATATGCCCTTGATCACTTTCTCACGTTTCTACATAATTTGTGAGCACTTTTATGTTGATGTATACTAAATTGATCTTGAAGAGTTCAATGGGATAATAGAGACAAAAAAGTACATGCCTTGATTGCTTTATTTGTGAAGCATGTCATTATCCCTTTTATTCTCTTATGAAAAATAGTTAAGGATGCTTAGGACATGCTTGCAACATTGTATCATGAAGGAAATGAGGCTATTGTTGCTAACCTTTGAAAATAGTTGGAGAGTAAGCATATGAATAAAGGTGATTCTATGGATACTTTTCTTATAAAGATCAAAGATTTAAAGGAGCAATTCATTCTTCCAAATAGGATTTTTCTTGATATTTTTCTTCTGCAAACTATTCTCAAATGAATATCTTTTTCTTATTAGAGTTCTACTTCTACACGTTGATTGATGATTGTAGGAAATAAATTGCCTTAACCTTTAAATACATGGTTTCTATTTTCTATAAAAATATCAATCTAGGCCAAAAACGTTCATTGTATGTCTTTCCAATCAAAGTTTTGTTGCTAGTCAACAGGATAAGGGTAAAGGGTGATCTTTCTTTAGTAAGCAAAAATCTATAAATGTTGCACAATCAAAGATAGAAGACAAAGATGAGAAGAAAGAAAATAAGCAAAAATAGTTTTTGGCATAGCAAGTGCTAATTTTTCAAACTATGGAGAGATGGTCTCATTTTGATAATTAAAAGAGAGAGAGAGAGAGAAAGAAAAAGAAGCATGGAGAGAGAAAAAGAATTGCATGTACACAAAGAAATACACACACTATCTATGTACTTATAAAATTCTCTTTCTCTCCATCTTTCGCATCCTCTCTCTAGATATCATTTGTGGTACCATTACTCCTCTAATCTCCATTGCATGACTCTATCCTCCATAGTTTGGAGAATTGGTGCTTATTGTATTGAGGTTAACACTGGTAGTAGAGGAATAGGTGTTTTTTTATGTCTATATGCCATACAACAATTTTATCTTTCCATCATCATCCCCAAGAAGTGAACTCTAGTCGACACCTCAATGCACAGACATATGTACTATCTCTTTGAATGTAGGTGGAGGTAACAATCATCTATATCTCTTCTTATGCTAGAACAACAAGTAATTTAATTTGCTCATATTGTTGACTATTCATGATGTAGAACTCTACTAGGATTGCAAGAATGATATTTCTAAAGCAAGGTATCCACCACATGGGACATGCTCTCCCATATTAGCAGAAAGTGTATCATGGGAAAGGGTGCAAAAGCAACTTGTCTTAACAGTTTCCCACGAGCAATATGTCTCTCCTTTGCTTCCTTGCTTGCAACCAAGGGATTATGCAGAAAATGAAAAAGTAAATTCCATAAGGATGATGGCATGGAGTCATGGGGAAATTAGAGACTTGTAGCGAGGATAACATGCATTTGCCATTGGATAATATTGTGCTTGGAGTAGAATGAGTATGCACTTGGTTCTCCATGGAGAAAAATTAAATTCAACCAAGAGCAAAGAAAGGGAACACAAAGGGTATTACATAAGTGTAAGGAAATTACACGCATGATGATTTCAAGATAGAGTTCAAGTGGAGAGAATAATTATGTAAATGCTCTATGTTCTAGTGTATTATCAATAGGCTTGGATAGAGATTTCTTCATGTGCGATATCTTTCACTAGATCTTGTCTTTCTTGGCTACATATGACTAGTGTGGAGATGCTCCATATAAGAATGAGTCGATTATATCAATTTTTGACACATATGATGGCATTGTCATCTAGTTCTAGATTTATGCCACCTTGAGT
The DNA here is from genome assembly GCA_020310875.1 of Ceratopteris richardii. Taxonomy (NCBI): domain Eukaryota; kingdom Viridiplantae; phylum Streptophyta; class Polypodiopsida; order Polypodiales; family Pteridaceae; genus Ceratopteris; species Ceratopteris richardii. The sequence goes on along the minus strand of CM035408.1, from coordinate 30,216,371 downwards.
TGATCATGGCTTTGCTAGTGCATGTATACTGGAATTATGGTCACCTCTTTTGGTTTATATCACTTGGATATTGCTTTGTTGTTAGGTTGTACATGATTCTATGAGATATTGTTTTGGATCTTGTTTGATACTTGCATCTTCTTTCTTTCTTTGCAAGTAAATAATCCAAGTTGGAGCCTC
>CM035408.1:30198691-30206191 GCA_020310875.1 Ceratopteris richardii | reverse complement strand
AAACATACAGACCATAAAAGCTCAACAAGCTGCCTCTCTTATTTATTGATGAAGTGGGCAATCACCGATCAGGAGGAATATAAAATCTGTTAGCTAGAACCCAGGATATGGTCCACTGGAGAGCTAGAAAAGCCATTTTCTCTGGATTAGAGAAAACAAATGTCAGAGGAGCCAAGCAACACTTCTCCTCTGAGACGAGGACAGACCGATGCTCCTTAATTAAAGTCTAAGCATGGTTTCCACCCCGTATATTTGTTTTTATATGTGTGTGTACACGAAGTGCGTGTGCGTGCACGTGCACGTACGTACCCATCTCTGTGTGTCTAAACATGTTTATAACCAAATACACTATAGAAAAAGTTGGTATCAGAAGTTAAACATACAGACCATTAAAGCTCGACAAGCTGCCTCTCTTATTTATTGATGAAGTGGGCAATCACCGATCAGGAGGAATATAAAATCTGTTAGCTAGAACCCAGGATATGGTCCACTGGAGAGCTAGAAAAGCCATTTTCTCTGGATTAGAGAAAACAAATGTCAGAGGAGCCAAGCAACACTTCTCCCTGTATGCACATGTCAATCGCCAGATGTTTCGATCACCGCAAAACAATTGACCCCTTCTGGAACACTAATTTGAATCGGAAATTCACTGCTGAACTGTGGCCCTGAACCCTGGTAACATCCATCCATCTCTCTCTCTCTCTCTCTCTCTCTCTCTCTCTCTCTCTCTCTCTCTCTCTCTCTCTCTCTCTCTCTCTCTCTCTCTCTCTCTCTCTCTCTCTCTCTCTCTCTCTCTCTCTCTCTCTCTCTCTCTCTCTCTCTCTCTCTCTCTCTCTCTCTCTCTCTCTCTCTCTCTCTCTCTCTCTCTCTCTCTCTCTCTCTGTGTCTCACACATATTATGGATCCCCCATGTATTAGGTGGTCACTATCTGCAGAGTCAGAGCCACGTCTCCCCAGCCTCTTCCAGCCCTATATAGCTTTGTGTAGCGATATACTTTTTCTTTCATTTCATCTTCTACACAGGGTTACTACACTTGTATATGGGTTTTGTCTCATAGGCCAAGTTTGGCCTCCAGAAGACGTTAATATGACTTTCTTTCTTTCTTTCTTTCTCTCTCTCTCTCTCCCCCCCCCGAGAGATCATGGACTCTAGAGACCAGCGACAGCTCGGGCGATTTTTACTAGAGATACAGAGTCACAGACATTCCCTACTCCAGCCTACTATAGCAGCCCATACAGGAGGGAGACAGTCAGCTCACTGACTTCTTTATTCCACGACGTTCAGCAGCCCTCCCCCCTCAGCTCACACACCAAGAGAGGTGACTCTTCAGCAGACTTAGACTTCTCGAGCTAGGAGACGACTCCCTGCTATAGGATATCGGGCTCCGAGACTTCACCGGCACCAGATTGCGGAGATCCAGGCTCGTGACCATCGCGCCATGGAGGAGAGACGATCCAGATGATGGCTTATCCTGCTGTAACCACCCACTAGCACAGGATGGAGCTAGTTAGTCATTTCAGATGCATTCTCATGATTGTTGTACTACCCTTTTGCATGTAGACTATCATAGATATCACACTCCATACACCCCCCACTTTCATGGGTATCTCCACATGCATATTATGAAGATCTATCATCAGCTTTACCAGTTTTTTCAGCACTTTTATCTTTTGCGATTGACAGAAGATACACCTATGTAGATCGATTTGTCTTAGAGGCCGAGTTCGGCCTCCTAATAAACATAAATCTCTCTCTCTCTCTCTCTCTCTCTCTCTCTCTCTCTCTCTCTCTCTCTCTCTCTCTCTCTCTCTCTCTCAAATAGGGATACGCAGCCTATGAGGCAACACCATACTCGGAGTCACCACTTAGAGGAGCAGTATGGAACTGCAACGGAGCACTTTGGACACGGCCAGACCGATTGGAAGAGATCTTAGACACCCATGACTTTGCTTGCATCACAGAGACCCATGAGAGCCCAGAACGGGGCCTACCTCGTATTGCCGGCTTTCACTGGGAATCTACATTCAGAAACACGACGAGACAGAGCACAGCCCGAGGATCAGGAGGAGTAGCCATCATATTTAGACAGGAGATACAGGGACAGATCCATATCATAGGAAGAGATGAGGAAGCACGATACATGTGGGTCCGCATGGAGATAGCCCCAGAGAGTTGGGTTTACATTGCCATATGCTACTTTCCACCAGGTGGATCGAGATATGCAGGACTGGACCCTGGGGGATCGACTCTGGACAGGGACTCACCATACATAGCATTATCAGATCAGATTCTACATTACAGCACCCTTGGTGAGGTCTTCCTTATGGGGGACTTCAATGGCCGCACCCAGTCACGTCAGTGCGAGTCGTATGACATGGACCTTCCACAGATTATGAGGAGCAGTGATCAAGAGGAGATGAGCACCAGTAGAGTGTCAGCCGATGTGGGCCAGGATGCCACTGGATATGGCAGACACCTGCTTGAGTTGGGCAGCAGACACAATCTCGTTATATATAACGGGATTCACCGTTGGCCAGGTTCAGGCGGACTTACTTGCTTCCCCCACGGGGGAGGCGAGAACACAGTCGACTACATTTTGGGCACCATCTCTGGAGCCTCACTCATCCCCTCACTTAGTATTGGACGACGCCCACTTGGGGCTGACCATACATTTATCACATTCACACTTTCATCTCCTATTCCATTAGACCCTCCCTCATCCACTGAGACACACACCACGATACACTTCACACACGAACTCTCACATATTTATGCACACCATTTACACACCCGCCTACTCTCACTCGATCCACTCTCACCCTTAGACACACTTACATCACAGATCACCACCATCCTACAGGACTCAGCTCTCCTAAGCTTCCCACATCGCACATATGTACACCCCCCTCGCAGAGGATCCATGCCCCAGAACCGCTGGTATGATGCAGAGTGTCGTGAGCTACGGAAACACCTACAGATATTAGAGCATCGAGGGGACATTACACATGCACAGTCACAGCGTCGCATGCAAATCCTTACTCGCCGCAAACGGCGAGAATGGGAGGAGAGACAGTACTGGGATATTTACCATTTGCTCATGAGTCGAGACAGCGTAGTGGCGTGGCGACACTTGAGAGAGAGGAGACAGCAGACACCCATCCGAGACCCGAGTACTTGGCATAGCTACGCACGGGGCCTCTACGAGATCCCAGACCAGCCCCCCGTTCTCAGGCCGCAGAGCTCACGTCCCACTACCTCTGACTTCTTCACAGCCACTATGGTGCGACGGGCTATTGCCCGTCTACAGCATGGCAGGGCACATGACCATTTCGGCTTACAGGCAGAGCACCTCATCTATGGAGGCACGACTCTTGCACCCCTCATCGCCCACCTCTTCAACCGTGCATTGGTTGAAGGGTTCCCTGACTCATGGACTGAGCACACCATAGTGCCCATTCATAAGTCAGGTGATACCATGGATCCAGCTACATACTGGATGATCATGATCGGGCCTATATTGGCCAAGTTATATGGGGCGGTACTAGAGACAGAATTGAGTACTCTCGCTGAGAGGAATGGTATCAGGGCTCCAGGACAGGCAGGTTTCAGACAAGATTACTCTACCATTGACCACATCTTCACCCTGAGATGCCTGATTGACCAGGCAAGAGTGAGGAAGAGGAGATTATATTGCTGCTTTGTGGACTTCCGCAAAGCATTTGACACTGTTCCTAGGGAACGACTCTTCAGACGACTACTTGATATCGGAGTTCCAGAGGAGATGATATGGGGGGATCTACGCCTTATACGAGAGAGTATCTGGTAGAGTCAGATGTCCGGGGGGATTATCGGATCCGCTTGCTAGCACTATCGGGGTGAAGCAAGGATGCCCTCTTTCAACCACCCTCTTTGGTCTATATATTGATGAGATAGTGGACTTCATACAGCAGCAGGGAGGGGATGGCATCGAGGTACATGGGTCCACTATTCATATTCTTTTATATGCTGATGATATTGTATTGGTTTCGAGTCTGCAGCAGGTTTACAGCATCACCTACATGGTCTAGATGACTTTTGCGCACAGAGAGGTTTATCTGTGAACCTTGGTAAAACCAAGGTCATGATCTTTCATACATCAGCACAGGTACGCAGGCATAGTTTGTTCACAGCAACGGGTGGACCGATCGAGGTGGTTGGATCATATGTTTACTTGGGAGTGACCGCATCACACGTGGATACGCAGCACGTGACCACATCACACGTGGATACGCAGCACTAGCTCTGATGGAGAGACAGTGCCACCAGGCATATTTTCAAGAGCCCCGCACAAAGGGGTGGCTCTTCGACATCTTGGTTACGCCAGCGCTCATGTATGGGGCCCATTTGGGGGCCGGGATTAGCTACATCAGTATGGACAAGCGTTGGAGAGGCCACAGATTCTCATGATTGCCAGACTTATCCGCAGCAAGCCTTCAGTACCACATGATATCATTAGAGCAGAGCTCGCTGTGCCACCGATGCTAGTTGAGGCACTATTCCAGACAGTATGCCTATTACACAGACTTCGGAGCATGGATACAGAGCGCATGGCTTATCGTGCTTTCCAGGCATCACGTGATATGGCGTTGGCAGGTGACACCTCCTCGTGGTATGCACAGACGAGACTGGTTGGCCCACCATGGTTTTGATATAGGCAGGCTACCACCACTACAGTACGACTTACATGCACCCACCTATTCTCTCTCCCATCAGGAAAGGAATAGGGTCATTCGTCAGGAGATATGGCATACATACATACAGAGGACATGGGTGTGCCCTAGAGATACATTGCCTCCGAAAATGCTCTACTAGCGTGAGCATTTTCTACATATATCGAGCGAGGGCTTCATTGAGATTCCGCGATACATGCAGACATACCTACCCCACCACCTTCGAGTTGTCGTTGGGCAGCTCCGGGTGTCATCACATCAGCTCGAGATTGAGAGGGGTCGGTCTAGGGGAGTCCCCCGAGAGGAGAGGTGGTGCCCAGTATGCCAGACAGAGCTAGAGAGTGAGGAGCATTTTGTTGTCAGATGCCCAGCATACTTAGACCTACGTGCACAATTCCAGATAGAGGAGTCGCTCCAGTTGTGCATGACTATGGGAGACCAGCGGCGGTTGGGACGCTTCCTCATAGCGGCATATGAGAGGCGAGAGCAGTCACTACAGCCGACACATCAAACACGGAGGAGTATCCAGCAGATCATTACTCAGTTCTTTCAGCAAGCTCAGTTACACCAAACCACCACCACCTGGGTTGTCTTCCTTCGGGAGGCACTCAGACCAGCACCGATGTACCACATACTACACCCACCTCCACCCATCACCAGTAGCTAGGGTATTTTACTCACTCACATTATGGGCCTGCCATGTATTAGGTGGCCATTATCTGCAGAGTCAGAGCCACCTCTTCCCAGCCTTTTCCAGCCCGATATAGCTTTATGTAGTAAGTACTTTTTTCATTTCATTTTCTGCACAGGGTTACTACACTTGTACATGGTTTTGTCTCATAGGCCAAGTTTGGCCTCAAGTAGACGTTAATATGACTTTCTTTCTTTCTTTCTCTCTCTCTCTCTCTCTCTCTCTCTCTCTCTCTCTCTCTCTCTCTCTCTCTCTCTCTCTCTCTCTCTCTCTCTCTCTCTCTCTCTCTCTCTCTCTCTCTCTCTCTCTCTCTCTCTCTCTCTCTCTCTCTCTCTCTCTCTCTCTCTCTCTCTCTCTCTCTCTCTCTCTCTCTCTCTCTCTCTATACATATATCGGACGCGGGCTTCATCGAGATCCCGAGATACATGCAGACATATCTTCCCCACCACCTCCGAGTCGTCATTGGGCAGCTCCAGGTCTCATCACATCAGCTCGAGATTGAGAGGGGTCCCTCCAGGGGAGTCCCCCGTGAGGAGAGGTGGTGCCCAGTATGCCAGACAGAGGTAGAGAGTGAGGAGCATTTTGTTATCAGATGTCGAGCATACTTAGACCTACGAGCACAGTTCCAGCTAGAGGAGTCACTCCAGTTGTGCATGACCATGGGAGACCAGCGACGCTTGGGGCGCTTCCTCACAGCAGCATACGAGACGCGAGAGCGGTCACTACAGCCCACACATCAGCCACGGGTGAGTACCCAGCAGACCATTACCCAGTTCTTTCAGCGAGCGGAGCTAGATCAGAGAGGTCCTTCTAGAGGGCTCACACTCCACCAGGCAGCAGCACAGAGAGCACGACGCCGACCACGCATGGTAGGATATCGTCGACCGCGACTATATCAGGAGGATATCTCACGCATCAGGGCAGCCTACGACCACATGATGGAGCATAGGCGTTCCACCACCCCCTGGGTTGTCTTCCTTCAGGAGGCACTCAGACCACCTCCGATGTACCACATACTACACCCACCTCCCCCCATCACCAGTAGCTAGGGTGTTTTGCTCCTCATATTATGGATCCCCCTGTATTAGGTGGCCACTATCTGCTGAGTCAGAGCCACTTCTCCCCAGCCTTTTACCAACCCTTGATAGCTTTGTGTTTATTTCATTTCATTTTCTACACATGGTTACTACACTTGTACATGGCTTTTGTCTCATAAGCCAAGTTTGGCCTCCAGAAGACGTTAATATGACTCTCTCTCTCTCTCTCTCTCTCTCTCTCTCTCTCTCTCTCTCTCTCTCTCTCTCTCTCTCTCATCTCTCCTCTCTCTCTCTCTCTCTCTCTCTCTCTCCTCTCTCTCTCTCTCTCTCTCTCTCTCTCTCTCTCTCTCTCTCTCTCTCTCTCTCTCTCTCTCTCTCTCTCCTCTCCTCTCTCTCTCCCTCTCCTCTCTCTCTCTCTCTCTCTCTCTCCTCTCCCCCTCTTCTGCCCCACCTTTTCCTCCCCCCCTCCCTCCCCCCCCCTTTTCCCCCTCCCCCCCCCTTTCCCCCCTCCCTCCCTCCCTTCCCTTCCCTCTCTCTCTCTCTCTCTCTCTCTCTCTCTCTCTCTCTCTCTCTCTCTCTCTCTCTCTCTCTCTCTCTCTCTCTCTCTCTCTCTCTCTCTCTCCTCTCTCTCTCTCTCTCTCTCTCTCTCTCTCTCTCTCTCACACACACAAATGGGACGCCTTATCAAATAGGGATACGCGGCCTATGAGGCAACACCACACCAGGAGTCACCACTCAGGGGAGTGGTGTGGAACTGCAGTGGAGCACTTTGGACACAACCAAACCGACTAGAGGAGATCCTAGATATGCATGACTTTGCTTGCATCACAGAGACTCACGAGAGCCCCGAAAGAAGCCTCCCACACATTGAAAGCTTTCATTGGGAATCCGCATTCAGGGCCAGGACAAGACAGAGTATAGCACGAGGATCAGGGGGAGTCGCCATCATATTTAGATAGAAGATATAGAGTCGGATCCACATCATAGGTAGAGACGAGGAGGCACGATACATGTGGGTTCGCATGGAGATAGCACCGGAGAACTGGGTCTACATTGCCATAT